>JBAMBK010002196.1:0-124100 GCA_037043435.1 Drosophila suboccidentalis | reverse complement strand
ATTTTCTAATTCTTATAACAAAAGTAACTTCTCAATATTTTTCCAAACTTAACTTAACTGTAATAATCATATTCTTAGGCCTGGTTTTTCATATTAAATTCAAATATTATCTGTGGGTTTATTTAGAATTGTTCCCAAAATATTTTTCGTTATAATATCTTAGACAAACATTGCTAAAATGGCCCTTAGAATGTTTCAACAGATCTATCAAATTATTGTTCTGCATTAATATCTAATCAAATTTGATAACTTTAAAAAAATTTGAAAATTACATACAAATTTAGAAAACTCAAGAAAAGTTTAGATAATGCTACTACAAATAGTCCAATAAATTCAGAAAATTTGCTTTTGAGACATGTCCTATAGAAAAAAAACAGTTCCAGTTCCTATAGGGTATCTGCCTAGTGTGATATGCCCTAATACACCAAAAATATGTTAACATTGATGTTTCGTCGTGCGTGTTTTTCTATTAACTTGAACTAACTTATTTGTTTAATCATTTTTCTCCCTGCTAATTTATGAGTTGGTATTAAGTAATGAATGACGAGAACGAGGTCCTTGCTATTTTTGTGTCCTTTGCCAAGCACGCAAAATTCAGGAGTTGTTTGGGTTGGTTAAATTGACAAAACTCCCGCTACAAGCTGAATAATTCTGTGTCGCTCCCCCACCCACAAATGGGTCCCTGGAACTGAAGGGAACTGAATGTTTAAAGCTGTCTTAAAACTTTGGCCATTGCCTGCTGCACTTTTGTGTTTTGTGTTTGGTGTTTTGTATTTTGTGTTTTTGTCTCGCCTCGCCGCGAGACTTATTTGTTTTTGTGTGTGCAGCAATCGGCAGACAATGCGTAAGGATATGCCAAGCAAGGATATGCGAGACAGTCGAGAGACACACACACTCCCACACATACATACATTTAAAATTATGCAAATTTTATTACGCAAACTGCTGCGTGGCATCGTCGTCGTCGTCGTCGACGTCGCCGTCGACAGAGAGCCCAGAACAGGAAGCGTGTTTTACAGTGTCTCGGACACAAAAAGGACCTTTGCACAGGCATCGGCATCGGAATCGGACTCGGAGTGCAGTGCGCATTGTGCAGGACGTTCAAATGAAGAGCAAAGCTTTCATTATGGCAAACAATGTTGAAATTATTGAGCAGACGACCCTCGAACCCGAGTATAAGAAGAACAGCAAGAAGTGAAAAAGGAGCAGCAACAAAAAAACATCCTGTGATCCCATTGCTTCCATGAACATCGCTAGACTAACAAAATGCACTCCGGTCAACGCTGTTCCTTCGTCCTGCGTCCTTTGGAGGTGGGCAGCCAACGTAGCGTGAAAATCGGCAAGACGGCATTTTGTGCTCGAGTGCAAAATTGTTCAAGTTTCGGGTGCACGGAATGGCTCGGAAATGTGCGCGCCTACAAGGCCGGGGGAGCAGGTTGTGAGCAGTTCCGTAGACCAAACCAAACCAAACCAACCGACGACGACACTCCTAACCCAAATCGCTTAGCTGAGCGCGCCAAACAGTTTACAGTTTACAGTTGCGAATGGGCCAAAAAAAAGCACGAGCACAAGCACAAGTACAAGCAGCTGCAGCTGAGGCAGCAACATTAGCAGCTGGCAGCCAAATGCCGGCACTGGCGCCATCTATCGGCAGTTGGCCAATGATAGCAGCCATTTTGTTTATGTCCGTCTCGCTCGCATGCACGCAACACATATAGCGTCGACTCGCTCCTTCCAGTCACCTGCTCAACGCGTCTGCGTCGCTCTGGCAACGCCCACTCTCAGAGCGCAGCGTCTGCGCATTTGCCATACGCCGACGCTCAGCGCAAGACACGCCCACCGCGCAGACTGTCAGACAGAGACACAAAAGCATACAAGCACACTCGCTCTCACAAGAAAGACACACACATGCACACACACACAGAGCCGCTTCCAGTGGGAGAAGAGCGCACGACAGCTGTCGCTCTTTAAGACGATTTTCAACTCTGTCTCAAAGCTTTTTCGCACGCGTAGTATTTTTCAAATTTGAATTTAGCGCCCAAAAAACATGTTTAACCAAACATAATAATACGCGTATAAATTGAATATGAATTTGAATTTGTATTTGTATTGCATGCTAAACAAGTGACCGACTAATTACATAAACAAACAGTGAGCATTCACTCATTATATCTCAAATGTGTGTGTGTGTGTGTTCATCTGCATAAAAAGTGTAACGATAACTGAAAACGGGCTGCCTGATTAGCATGTGACGTTGTTGCCATGTTTAATAAACACTTTGCATGCCCATTAAAATTATCTAAGCATAACTTGAAGCAATCACGTTGATCAGCTGTTACTCTCTCTCTCTCTTACACTCGCTCTCACGTTCGCGCGCTCTCACTGCTGCCGATGATCGTGTGAGTGCAAAGTGAGTGCAAGTATGCATGTGCATTGGTATGTGTGCTATGCAAATTGCTGGCGCTCTCTGGCGGCGAACAGACATTATGCATTCTCTTAGCTTATTATTCATTTATTTGTTTGTTTTAATTTAATGCTTTTTAGCCCGCAAAAGTTGTTCTTTTTTTTTTGCTTTTTGCTCGCTGTGCGATTAACATATAAATGCACTGAGGCGACTTTTACTTTCAAGGTGATCGAGAACCAGCAAAGACCACAAAGTGCCAGTCATGGGAGCTGCTCTTTAATTATAACCCAAAAGAGGCGAGGAGAGCAGAGGAGTGAGAGAGAGGCGCTGAGAGGTCAGACAGGCAGGTGCGCTCTCTTAGCGAGTCCTTTTTCTGTTGCTGTGTGTTTTTTTTTTAGTAGCATATCAATAAACAATTTAGGGGTCCTTTTTTAGATGCTTATCGCGTAACCGGCTTTAGGGCTGGGGATCCGTTACATTTTCAATTTTCATTACATGCTAATGACACGCTGCCGTCGACGACGCCGACGTCGAAGTCGACGTCGTGAACTTGACCGTGGCTATCAGCGTTAAGAGATCTATTTTGGCTGGCTCTCTGTCTTTCAGCTTTTGCACTCCGTCCGTCCGTCCATCCGTCCGACAGACAACGGGCAATTTTCGTAGTGCTCCCGTCCGTCCATTAATAATGCTGCCGACGTCGCGACGGGAGGGAACACGTTGCGCTACAGTGAACACCCAAAGGAGGAGCACACACTGCATTTTGGGTTTTAGTTTTAGTTTTAGTTCACGCTCCGATCCGATCCGATCTGATCCGGTTATGATACGCTCGACGAGTCTCTGGTCTCTCGTCTTTGCATTTGCTCAGTGCAGCGTGCCGTGCATTCCATTGAAATGGCCAAGTTAATGGATAGAGCTGTAGTGCAACTGGAAGACTGGGAGACTGCGAGACTGCGAGACTGGGAGACTGCGAGAATGGGAATGCGATAAGCAAAGTTGTCCAATTAGAAATGCGATTTGTGCTAATCCCAAGACATGCGAACAACTTCCCAACTTACCAACTTTGGCGAAAGTCACCCAGATAAACTGACACCTGGGCTAATCACCTCGACTCTAGGCAGCTCTTCTCTACACTCGGAAAAATATGCCAGCCTAAAATTAAGTATGTCCGTACTTGAATTTAGACGCTTTTGTTTTAAAATTTGTAAGAATGTTGAGTGCTATTGAGATTAGTATGAAACGATCTGCTTAAGCTTCATTTGTCAATCTTGCGCCTTAGAATTCTCAACTGATTTTAACCGCAAAAGGGTCACATCAAGAAACAAAACTTGTATATTTCAAGATAGAAACGAACTGAAATATGAGAATGTTTTGTACAAGAAACATTTAAATGAAAACGTTGCGAAAAGCGAATTTGGAAAAAGATTTCTGTTCTCATTTTTGAAAATTTTGAACTCTGTCAGAGGTTGTTTGTACTTTAATGCCGCCACTTTAAATAATGAAATCTTAACTAATTTTTTGAGTGTAGAAAATTCTTTACACTTCTTGGAAATGAATTCCACTCAACGTGACTGCCAAAAAAAAAGTAAAAAAAATGCTGACAAACATCAAACGCACCCACAACAGAAAAGCCACAGCGGTCTATATAAAAATATCAAAATAATAATACGAGTTCACATTATAATCTAGCAGACATGTGTGAATTTGCGGTATTATCTGTCAGCCAAGATCTGTTTTGGCTCAAACAGCACAACACAACACAACAATCTCTCTGTGGCAAGTTTTCCCACAGTCGATCAGCATAAAATGAGATATGATGAGATATTTGACAGTTACGTGATTTCTTTCTTGCTTTACCTTTGCTTGTGTTCATTTCATTTTATTTCTCTTTGCGTTTTTAACTTAACATGCAATTTGCTTGCAGCACCAACAACAACAACAACAACTATACACAAAACCAAACACTTGTCACCCCGCCAGATGGCGCTACCTTAGTGAAGCCACAAACCCAACGAATCCCCCAAAAATAAACACATCCAATGGCCTTTTTAAGGACATGCGTGCTGGATCCAACCCGCTTCAAAAGGGGATTTTCTATCGGCATTTTCACACTTGTGGAGTTCGGTGGAGTTTCTGTGGAATTAGTGTGGAACAGCAACTGTTCGGGGGCGGACGTCACTGTGCGATTGGCCCAAAGCAACGGAAGATGTTCTTAAAGAATTCTATTTCCATTTTTAAATATATTTTAAAAACTCTCTTTTAACCTAAGATGTATTTTACCTTCGTTACCAATGAAAGAAATTACTTTTTAATACATATTTATTAAAAGAAAGTTTTTCAAAGTTCTGAAATCCCATAAGTAATTTCAGCAAGTTCCATTCAAGTTTTTATCTTAAGTTTTCTAAACTCTAAAGTAGACAGCTTTTTTAAAAAAATATATTATTTACAATCTTCCAGTCAAGATGTTTTCCCATATTTAAAAAATCTAGGTTCTCTTCACACATTTTAGATTAATGGGTTTATATTAAAATTTTATATTATGAAACTAACAATTTTAGTCTTTAAAATCGATCGCGTGAACAAATTCTTATTATCACAGAATGACTTACCGATTTATGGAAAATATTTTTCCCAAAATATTTTAGAGTCGAAAAGAAGTAACTTAAGGTCAACATTAATATATTTTCGACCTATATGTATGCGAAAAGTTGGTAAACAGTTGGTCTCCAAGCAATCATTTTTCTATAAATGTAACCATCATTCAAGCCACCATAATTTACTGTCCGTTGTTAAATTCAGAGATAGAGAAAGATAAATTTGGGGGAGGCAGAATTAACATAATGTTTGTAGATGGAATAAAATAAACTAAAAGCGTGGCGTAGACGAAACATTTCACACAACTTTGCGTTAATTTTCTAAATATTTTCCAAAATTTCGGAAATTGCATTTGCGGACAGAAAGAGAAAGACGAGAGATGGGAGACAGGAGACAACGACACCGCAGGGCAGAGAAAACTGACTAAAGTTGCCACGTTCCAGCTTTTCGTCCAACTTTTTCCTCCAACTGCGCGTCAAACGATGAAGTTGAATTTTATAATTTAAAATTATGAACTAAAATAATTTAATTTTTGTGCTTGGCACGCAGAGAGACGAGAGACTCTGAGTCTGACTCTGACGATGATGCCGCAGGCGAAACCAGGTGGGAGTGTTGAAAAGGGGGGAAGGGAGGCAAGTGAGGGGGAGTGGGCAGTCAGGAAATTGAGTGCATTATACATATAGAAAGTTAGTTACTGTGCACAACAATAAATACAAAAGCGCGTCGACTTAATAAATATGCATGAACATTGTATGCACCAAAGAATGCAAGGCCCCTCCCTTATTAGGGAGAGAGGGGAGTTGAAGGGGGATGTGGAAGGGGGGCTGCATCCATTTGACATCGCGTGCCGTCGAGTGATTTTCCCGCCGCATTGGCCAATTCTAGAGGCACATGTTGCTATTGCTGCCATGGCCTGCCCCCAGCAAAAGATAATAACAATAATTAAAGCGTGCAGCGACAAAGCAAATCTCAGATTCAAGTGTCATGCAACAACAATCAAAGAATCGCTTCTGTCCGTTCGCTCCGGTCGCCATTTTGGGGGTAACTCACTTCCGGCCACCATCACCAACATCATCAACATCAACATCATCATCATCACATGTGTGACAAGGCGTGATGACTGCAACTGGAATGGGAATGGGAATGGCAGCTGAAGCTGGAGTTGGAGCTGTAACTGGAACTGGAAGTGGAGCTTGGATTGGGCTATAGCTGACATTTGATTGTTTTATTCTTGGTACATGAGTTGGGCGACTGAATGCAGTGCATCATCTGTTGTGCTTCCCATTGCGTGTGCTTGATTATGTTGTTGTTACAGCTACACTGAGAGAAATACCAACTGAAGCTTCCAATATAAAAATGGCAACAATAAAGATGATTGGAAATCCAACTAAAGTATTTTGTTCTATAACATAAAATGTAAAAGTATATGCAAGTAAGGAGTTAAATGTATTAAAATTTAATTTAATTTTTGTTAGACAATCATTGAGATTGATTAGCCTCGACTTGGTCCTTTAATGACTTTTGTCTTTCAGTTTCAATTATTCTTATAGTTTTTAATAGGTAGATCATAGAATACTCTATACCTTTTATAAAAACTCTTGTGATTTATTGTAGAAAATCCCATATGCCTTGAAATTATTTGAATTGTGTATTGTCACTTAACTTTTACGTCTAAAATATCATCTACAATTTTCCGGACTAGAAACAATATTTTTAAGCTTAATTCGATGCTTGACAATTTTCATAGCTATATATATTTTTGGAATCTCTTCAAAGCTCATCAATGTACAGAATCAAAGAAT
The DNA here is from genome assembly GCA_037043435.1 of Drosophila suboccidentalis. NCBI lineage: Eukaryota > Metazoa > Arthropoda > Insecta > Diptera > Drosophilidae > Drosophila > Drosophila suboccidentalis. The sequence goes on along the minus strand of JBAMBK010002196.1, from coordinate 117,302 downwards.
TCTTGAGTCGCTTGGGACTTTTTAACCCGCCACTGTCAGCTGGTTATGATTGTGCAATTTGCTTTGACACGTTAAGCATTGAAGATGGACATGATAATAAATTGGATCTTCGGCCTCTAGATTGTGGTCACGAATTCCATAAAAGCTGCTTAGTTCGTTGGATATACCACAAAAACGCCTGTCCAGTGTGTCGCCGTCCAGCGATTTCCTGTAAAAAAGAACAAGTAGAAGAACAAGTCGATAGAGAAGAAGGAGAAAGAGAGAACAATCCAGATGGAGCTAATGCTAGACGTAGTCCACTTCCTCGACGGCCTTTATCCACCTACAGGGATCGGATGGCGGAACAAGAGTCCCTCAGATTTACAATGGATAATCTTGATGAATGATTCTTGGATGCAGACATATCAATTCCCAGATAAGTCAACAGTATACACTAATGCTTGGATAATTATTACCAGAAGAGATCGCAAGATCAAAACTCTCGAATTTGGACTTGTATTTTTATTTTCATTTTCTGTGTTTACCATATATTTTTTATTTTTTCGTTTAAATTTCTCTGGTGTTCCTCAATAAAGAAATGTTTACACTAGACTTTTGCCGGCAGTGTACTCTCTTCAGTTGTTCATTGTGTGCCTGATACCTGGCCAACAACAATAGTAACAAAACAACAACAGACCGACACATCCAACACATCCAACATATCCAACATCCGCAGTCGGAGTCACAGTCTGGACACCATTGCAAATTTCTACATGGTCGCTCAACTGAAAATTGTTTGTGCACTTTTATTTATTTTTCTTTATTTTTTACGCTTTTCACTCGGTTGTTGTTTTGGGTGCTTGTTGTAAATTGCAATTTCCCGTTGGTTAAGTTTTTGGTGTTATTTCTTTTTTTTTTCGTATTTCGGATTTTTTTCTCTGTGCGGTATTATTTATTATTTTAATTATTTTATTTAATTACAACGTGTAATCAATGCAAAGCACCCCAAGGCATACAAATTATATGGTTGATGCACCTAATGGATTATCAGCTCATTAAACCTTCAATTATACATACATTTATTAAATATTTACATATTGTCGGGACATAAATATTTATTATCAAATTTCATTTTACATTATAGTTAAATAATGTCACTGAAATAAATGACAAGAGCTCGAGAGCTCATAAATTGTAGTAAACGCTTTATTTTGACAAAGTTCCAATAGTTTATATTTTAAAATAAAGTTAAATCTTAATAATGGAAATATTTACAACATTATCTTAGCGAAAATATTGATTTTTATCTTGGAAACATAAAAAAAGATATTTGTTTTCCATGTAAATCCCGGAAAACATGTGGTTCGATTAAAGTAGCATTAAAATATATTTTTTGTACGTAATTTAAAAAAGTAATTTTACTACTTGTAACGCATTGGTAACAAATATATAAGTAAACATTCAATGCTGTAAATAATATAAGTAGTCAGTTAATATACATTAATCAGTTAAGAAAATAGGTTTTAAATTTGAATATTTAAATGATTGCGGAAAACTCTAGTTACCCTCCTTTCCTTCTCAGTTGATATGAATATCTTTGCTGTCCATTTGCTAGTGTCATTTTCTTCCCTGCGGCCCAATTTGTGGTCAAGAAAAGCCTTTAAATCAAATTACCAGCAAACAAGAGAATTGCTTGTACTCGGTGTGCCCGAAGGGTCAGAGGTTAAGGAATGCAAATTCCTTGGACTAAGGAAGCAGCATTCTGTTTATTGGTGTTCCTTTTGAATATCTTGGCAAGGCAAGACGACAAAGGCGGAAGTTTGATTTGCTAATGAACTGAAAGGATGTCCTGCCTGCAAAAGTTGTCCAGGACAACCGCATACGGTTTTGCCCAAATACATTGACCAGAAAATCACATTTGATTTGTTGTCGTTCTCGTTGTTGTTATTGTTGTTCTTCCTGGTTGTTTGTTTGCTTATGCTGTCGGTTGTCGGTTTGTCAGTTTGTCAGTTTGTCAGTGCACTGTGCAGCATGTTTAGCATGCCAGGCACGTTTGCGTGTTGGCCTGGCCTAAAGGACATCAAGCTGGCAATGTAAGTGGCCTTTTCTTTGCCTTCCTTGTCCGACTTGTTGCATGCGTCAAGTGTCAGGCGAATTTCAACTGGTTGACAGCGCCTTGTGTCATTGCGATATTTAAATTAAATTTTGGCGCCCGTTTTAGCCAAGTCAGGTGGGAATATCAGCATAATAATCAGCAGCAGCTATTGCCGCATCTCGTTGCCATTTCATTTGCATGGCCTGGCCATAATTTACCAGAAACAGAAACATTTACTCCACCATTTGACTCAATAATAAGCATGATTGTTTATATGATGCTGCTTCCCCTTCCTCTGTTGTTCACCCACCCATTGAAATCCTCTCCTTGAAGGCTTTTTATTAAATTGCAGAAGCGACTGGCAAATTTATTGCAAGTTTTTGTTGTTGTCTTAGCTTTGTCTTTGGCGCTAACCTTCAACCGTTACCGCTGCCATTAGCCAAGTGCCTGGGCCACCTGCCCATCTCCTTTCTGTTCCGCCTTCATCTCGATTCACCGCTCCCGCTGTCTGCTTTTGTTTTTGAAGTAGGCAACATTGTGAAAGTGCATGGCGAAAACAAAAAAAATACTAGTAGACACGGTTCGAGCCAACTCGACTTTGAGAGACCCTGTACAAAGGAAACAAATCCTGGTTTCCGTGATAAAATCAATACCAATCGGTGTCGATCCAAGTTCAAAACACAAAGTTAATAGACCCCTGTGTTTATTTTTAAGTACGGGGTCTAAAAATATAGAAAAAAACATAACGTTCTGATGCGGAATTCGAATCCAGAACTAACATTTGCCTGCCATTTCTCGATTGACAAACCCATTGACCCATTGCACATTTTATCTACAGGGTCTAAAAAGAAAAGCGAAGCGAAGAAATAACATGGGGAACTTAAGTAAACATTAATTTACATAACTTCTGTGCAAATGACGACAACGGGCAATGGCGATGGCGATGACGATGGCAATGGTTCATTCGGAAGTGGAGCCGGGGAAGGTATATAACAGGGTAACGAACACATCGTCCTCCTTCTTCTCGTTGTTGTTGTTGGTGGGCAACGCCTGGCACAGAAACTGAAGCCGGATCTGACTCCGGACGCGGGCGTCAGCGCTCTTGTAGCCCGGCGTTATTAAAAAATTTAAAGCATGTTTTGCGGCACGGCAACGGGAAAAGGACGAGACGAAGGAAGAAGAAGGAAACACTGGCAATATGGCTCTGCTTAGTTGTCACCGCCCTCCAATGTGTGTGTGTGTTTGTGTGTGTGTGTGTTTGTGTGTGTGATCGACGGTGCACATAAGCAAGCTATGGTTTTTTTTTTTGTTTTTTGGTTGGGTTTCATATCCTTGTAGCAGCAACCGGCGTGGATTGTGTCAGAGAAGTGCCAGCGTCTGTTTTCAATGTTGCCAGCGTCATTTCCTTTTGTAGCCATTGTGTGTGCGCCAATGGAAAAACGAGAGAGAGCAGGAAAATCCAACATTCAACTATGTCGACTGAGCGAACGCGCTACAAACTAAGGAGAGCAACGAAATTAAAGAAAACTAAAGGTTGTTGAATTTAAAATACCACTAGAATTGCGGAAAAGTTATTACTTAAGAATATTTTTAAAATAACACTAAGCTGTGATCATAAGTTCATCACAAATAAAATACATAATACTTTTATTGTATAGCAAACTGCATTAAATAAGTGATTTATTTTATATTTGACTGAATATAAAGTTTTTTGAAACACCTATTAGCTACTAACAAAATACTTCAACTAAGTTTAGGAAAAGAGAAGAAAAACCATAGTTAAAAAAAACTTGCGTCATAATAGGCTGATCATAAAAGTAACAAATTTTCAAAAATTAGACAATTCTAAATAGAGGAATAAAAATGGAAACATAAAGTATTTACGAGTTTTGATTTAATTTTAAAATAAATGAAAATTATTTACATTTAGATATGAGAATAATAAGTCTATAATAATAAAAACCAAGTAACCCAATTGAATCGAAAGAATATTGGAATAGTCGTACAATAGCAAATGTAGCCCATTTAGCACCCTACACGAGAATTAATCAAGCGAGTTACAATGACAGCGCATATTATTTTTTTCTTCATGTCATTACCAGAGCGCCAAGTCGCAATTCCTCGGTACCCATCCCCCCTCACAGCCCCCTTCCCGGCCCACAATATCCCCCAGCCCCCCAGTCGACGCTGAGCAGCTTAGCGAAATTGTTTGCGAAAATACAACACAATATTCAAGAATAATGATGACATTGTTGACTTCAGTGCCCCGCGCGTCATAAAAAAAATACGTGGAGAAGAAAAAGAAACCCCCACATAACCGCAAGGACATCTTCCGCAGGATTAAACGCCCTAAACGCCCCGCTTTAGACACTGCAACGCCCTCCGACTCACAAAGAGCGACAGAGACAGAGAATGAGACAGAGAGACAGAGAGAGAGATAGAGAGTGAACATAGAAAAAAAAGCAAACATGATTACCATATTGTATGATATGCGACTACAACCGGAACCGTAGAGACTTTTGGCAAACAAAGTTTCGAAATATAAATTGAAATGAATTGAAGTTATGGCATTAGACAGTTTTTGAAATTATCACGCGATATGCAGTCATTGCCCACACCCCCAGAATATCCCCCACTCATAATAAAGTATTTGGATTTGCATTTAGAATATGTTGCATACTGTTTGGCGTTGGGGCCCCATCGCTTCTATAGCCATTTAATATAATGGATGCTTAAAGGTCTGCTAAGATGTTATTAAATATGAAAGATATAACATTATTTAAATGGAAGTGTATATTAGTATTATTTCTAAAAGTGCTTTCAGACGAGCATTTTTTCACCGACACTTTTTGTCAAAAAACTGTCGGTGTCGTGTGAACAGTCAGAATTTAAAAAGCGTCGTCTTTTCACCGGTGCTCACCGATGGAAATAGAACACGTCCTATTTCCATCGGTTTTTTGTGTCGGTCAAATGCCTACTAGATTGAGGCACTTTTGTATGAAACTTTTCAGAGTGTGACCAGGTTCTGTGAGAAAAAAAACCGATGGTATTTTTGTTTGACAACCGATGCGAATTGTGTGAATGGCAAAATTTACCGACGGTGAAAAAGTGTCGGTGAAAACACGCTCGTCTGAAAGCACTTTAATCAGTAGTTGTCTTTCTATTTGAATAATTTTCAAAACTTTGATATAAGTATTTAAAAAAAGAAATTAATTTTTAAAATAACCCATTTTTCTATGGATCGTTCCTATGGCAGCTAAACATATCTTTTTTAGTAAAAAATCATGCCAAAATGTTCAAAATAATGACAAACTTAAAAATTTCATATCTTTGGCAAAACAGATCCGATTTCCAAGCGGAATCTTATTTTGATCATGGTTTGGCCTCTGAATTCATTCTGCACTAATTAATCACACGGCAGTCCGCGCTAGTGACGAAAGCAGTTTCCTACGACAGTATATTACTTTTCGTGATAAAACTGGAGTATCTCCCGGTAAATATACACTAAGATTTATTTGAAACTTTACTAAGTTTAATGAGATAATTTAATTGTCCATTTGCTGCTCACTTAAAAGTAACACAATTAATTTGTTGGGTGTTTTTCAAACGAACATCCTTTGGATGCAAATGCTGTGAATGATCATTGAGGTTATCGGATTGACTTGATGTGGAGTTAAATGCTAATCTAAGACTAAGTACACCGCACTCTTCCAGCAGCTGTCGTCTACCAGCTGAGCTCCTCGGGCAATCCGCCAGGATACTCGCCGGTGAGGCAGGCGGTGCAGTAGCCCGACTTGATGGGATTCACATGGCTCTTGTTCATCTGGACGGCCGTGACGAGTCCCTCCACGCTGAGGTAGGCCAGGCTGTCGGCGCCCACGTGGTTGGCCAGCTGCGTCGCATTCAGCTTGTTGGCAATGAGCTCCTCCCGGGTGGGAATATTGATGCCCATGTAGCAGGGATACTGCAGCGGCGGACTGGCAATGCGGATGTGCACCTCGGTGGCTCCTGCATCGCGGAGCAGCTTGATAATGGGACCAATCGTATTGCCACGCACTATGGAATCATCGATGAGCACGATTCGCTTGCCCTCCACATTCTGGGCGAGGGCGCCGAACTTCTTGGCCACGCCCAGCTGGCGCAAACGCGTCGAGGGCTGGATGAAGGTGCGTCCCACATAGCGATTCTTGCAGAGCACCTCGCCAAAGGGCAGACCCGATTCCCGGGCATAGCCATGAGCTGCCGCCGTGCCCGACTCCGGCACCGAGCTGACCAGATCCGCATCCAGGGGAGATTCCCGCGCCAGCTGCCTTCCACACTGGAGACGCGCCGAGTAGACCATCTGGCCCTCGAACATGGAGTCGCTGCGGGCAAAGTAGACGTACTCGAAGATGCAGAAGGCCATTCTCTTGTAGTCCGGTCGCTCCACGATGTCCACGGTGCGGTAACCGTTGCGGGACAGCTCGATGATCTCCCCGGGCTCCACCTCGCGCACATAGCGTGCTCCGATTGAGAGGAAGCCGCAGCTCTCGCTGCTCACGACCCAGCCCTCGGCAATCTGATCCTCGATGTTGGCGTGTCCCGCGTCGAAGGGCACGATCTTGCCCAGACACAGCGGCCGATTGCCATAGGAATCTCGCACCGCGTAGATCTTATCCTTGTGCATCACGACCAGGGAGTAGGAGAGTGGCGCCAGGGTCATAAAGTGGCGAATGCGGGCCGGCCAATTGGGTCCGTCGTGCTCGGAGACATCCTCGGGGGCACAGCACAGGGATTGGGCGATCAGCTCGCTGTCCGAGTGCGTCGACAGTCCCACTCCGCGCTCGAGGACCTCGCGGCGCAGGGACTCGCAGTTGACCAGCTCCCCGTTGTGGGCAATGGCCAAGGCCCCGTGGGCCGTGTGGACCACAAAGGGCTGGCAGTTGACCGCCTCGGAGGCAGCCGACGTGGAGTAGCGTGTGTGGCCAATGCCCAGGTTGCCCTTCAGCTTCCGTATGGCCTCGTCGTTGAAGATGTTGTTGATCATGCCCATGCCCTTGTGCACGCTGAAGTTCTTGGAGCTCTTGCCCAGACTGGTGCAGATCCCAGCCGATTCCTGGCCACGATGCTGCAGCGCCACGAGACCCAAGCATATCATCTGTGCAATGTCATGCTGAAAGAGACAGAGAGAGAGGGGAAACATTTCCATTACAACCTCATGGCAACAGCTGACAAAAATCATTATCGGTCATTACGAGTTGATCCCCCGATAAGCTTGCTCGTATTTTCCTGTTATTTTCCATTTCATTACAAGCAAACAAACAACAACAATAAAAACAACTCTCAATATAAATACTGATAAGTGATTACAGCCGCAGCATGTGGCATGGCACAGGTTGAAACTGCATTTTCATTGACGTCACCAATGGGTTTTTAAGATGGGGCAAGGAAAGGGAACTCAGCCAACTTATGTATTATTGACCTACTTGCGATCAGTTTACAGTGCAGCTTTGGCAATGCCACAATTGCTAAGAATATAATCACGTGATCAGTGAGATCAACAGTAAAGCTGATCTCAGTTTCTCAGCTGATCTCCATAACAAGTAATATACAATACATAAAGAGAATTAGAAAACATGAGATAGTGGCAAAAAAAATAAGGATGAAAATTTCACAACTGATCTCAGCAACAAGATGAAAAATTAGGGAAGAAATAGATCTAAAGTTTTTTTTGAAAATATGAGATAGTTGAATAAATTGAATTAAAATAATATTAAAAACATATTCAGAAAATATGTAATTAATCACTAACTATATAGTAGGTAAAATTACTGAGCAAGATGATCAAATAATTAGGAGATAATTGTGAAATGGAAATAAAATATTTACAAAGAGCTAATAAAATAAATAGAAAATAAATTATAATCTTTTCTTGAAAATCTTTCACACGTTTAACAAATTTTAAAATTATTACTATAATTGCACAATGAAATAAATATTGAATAACTTATAATCTTTTCTTGATCTGAAAATCTTTCAAACGTTTAGCTTATTTTCAAATTAATACTTAATTGTACAACTGTATATACACCCAGGGAAATAAGTATATGTGGATGAAGTTATTCAAAAAAAACATACTTTAAACAAAAACGATTTGATGCAGATTTCTTAAAATATTCGTGTCATTTAATTTCCGTTTGAATGATAAAAATATTTTGTTAACCAATTAAGTACCCATGGATTATTTCGAATTTTTGTAAAAGTGTTTTTTTTTCCACTTTTTTCCTCGATTTTTAACAAAAAATGTTTTGATGCAAAAAAATTCTTCAAACAATTCTAAGAGTATCTGCAAAAAAAATATTTTTCCTAGTATTTTTTAAAATTTTTTGAAAATTGCGAAAAATGCACTTTTTGTGTGAAAAGTGGGAAAAAGTGGGAAAAAGGGGTTAAAATTGTCATTTTTAGGATTTTCAAAAAATTATAAAAATCCTAGGAAAATCCATATTTTGTATTATTTAAAAAATTAAATTTATTGTTTTTGTGGAGTTAAAAGTTCCTTCGATAGCTTGCACAGTTTCAATTAATATAAATTTACACACTCAACACTCACATTGGTCGGATACTCCCCACAGGCTATAGCTCCAAAGACACCGCATTCGCACGTCATGCCCGTCACATTTTCACCTTTGGGCTGAACCGATTTGTAAATCTTATCGGGAAATACTTTCGATGCATTGCATTTGGAAACTGTTGCGATTTCCCGTTGGCAACATGATTCCGCATCAGAAGCTGCAGCATCTGACAAATAAATTTGATTTAAATTCGATTTTATGGTTAAGTGATTCACATTCTCTTACCACAAAACTTTCCACAGTCACTTTGGGCCATGTTGTGGATAAGATTAGTTATTTGATTAGTGTTTGTGTGTATTGTCGTTCACTGCACTCGAAATGAATAGTTGATCTTTTGTGTATTGTAAACAAATTGAGACACTTTACACTTGGCACGAGATCAGTAGTTTAAATTTGGATTCTCCGTTTCACGTCTGCATTGATTGAATGCCAGAGGAATTGTGAGCGTTCAAGTTACACGCGGGGCTAATTAAAGCTTCAAAAATCGATTTGTATATATACGTAATATTCATAATCGTAAATATAAACATGATGCTGATAACTGCGACGATTGCATTTTCAGGCGATGCTCGCGGAAGGTTCCATTCCCTCAACTTCAGCAAATAATACGCTACTGTTTTCTCAGCGGCGAATTGAAAACAGAAACATAAATAAACAATATCAATGTTTAGCAAATAATTTATCTGAATTCTTGTGAAACAATTTGTAGAATAAAAAAAAATGTCTAGCTTTTCTCAACTCTTGATTTGAGCTCAATTCACAGTTTTTATTTAGAGTCCCCATCTTTTGAGGATTGTTTCGACAATTTACTCACCTTGTCCCCTTGTTCAATATAATTCTGCAATTATCACAACATTGTTGATGTTGCCTTATCACTCAATTGGAAAATGCGTTCATTGACGCATTTTAGTTAGACGCAACTCTTGCGTAAACAATAACAGATTAACGTTTGTTTTTCTTTTGCCAATTACTCGTACAGCAATCAATATGTACTCATAAATGGGCTACAGCATTATCAGAAGTATTCATTATTATTCGCAGGCCCCCTGTGAAGTCAATGAGGGTAGATCGATAAGTGTCATTGTAACGCCTTTTTTCTCAGCGATATTTCCAGGCGATCACACGATTGCGATCATGCGAAGCTGTAAACAAAAACAAACCGAATGCAAGTGAGCTGCACCGACTTTTGCATACCTTGTAAAAATATTTCGAAATAAGTACAACAATTCCTATCAACTATGAATGCATTCTTTTTCTATATATAATAATTAAAAGCAACTAAGAGATATTCTTTACTTCTTTTTCAAAGCTCAACTAATATTTTACTGCTATAAATGAAGTGGTCAAAATCTTGTTTTATTTTTAATAAATGCAAATAATCTTAAAAAATCTCAAGAAATTTTGAGCACAATTGCTCTTGTAACGACGGTATTCCTAAAATATCAGATTTAGTTTTTCGGACATATTATTTTCGGAGTCAAAAAAAAAATCGATTGCCATAAATTTATTTCAAATATCAATAATATTATTCAAATTTTGTGTTTAGTATTACACAAATAATATGTTGATCAAATATATATTTTAATTAAATATAAATACGAATTTAACATATTTAATTTATTATTTAAGTCTTAAAAATGTTGCTAACAATAATTTGACATTTGAATGAATTGGTTACTTACTTACAGAAAAACTAAAAATTAATTTTGCGTTGCTCTCGTGGAATTGGAAATTTCCAGAACACGACCAAAGACAAGAAAGTATAATTTTCGAATCAATAAAAGCTTTTGACTACTATAATTAGTTTTTTAAAGAGAAATCCCTTGGAAACAATCCTATGAGAATTAAAAGATTAATTGCACTGATTTGTACTAACAATTTATTGCCAATTGGAAGTCGTCTATTATTAGCACGTGTTCGTACATACATATACATAACATAAACACAATATTTTATTTATAAACAACAACTGATAAGTATAGGGTGATTAAATTGTTTAGCAACTTTGGTTGTCAGACAGATCGGTCGATCGTTGAATTGATATGAATCTGATGCAATTGATGCGACTGCAACCATAAGATTCAGTCGAGCACGAGTATAAGGTATAGGGTATAGGGAAGAGAGTAGAGAGTAGAGAGTATAGAGTATCAGAGTCAGACAGTCAATAGTGATACGAGAGCTCGATTGAATTTCGCCTTGCATAAGATCAGCTCGTCGCATGCTGAGCAGTTTTTTTTCGGCTAGACTGTGCAAAATATTTTAGTTTAGTGAGAGTTATTTGAAGAACGCATTAGCTTCTTTTATTCTAGTGTTACGAGTGTCAGAGACAAACCGAAAAATGCCAATAAATAAACAACAATAAGAAATAACAAAACAACAAATGAAATGGCATACAAAGCGCTAAGCAAGCAAACAAACAAAGATAATGAGATGCCGCATAATGTGGAAATGAAAATGGCCAAGAGTTTGGTATGAGGAAGAGAAGAAAAATGACCGACCAAAAACGGACAGCTTGGATGAATTTGGGAGAGATTCTATTTTTTTTTTGTTCTTCAAATGTGTAACCACTTGAATTTCATTTGGCGAAAAGCTTTATCGAAAATTATGCGAACGCTTGGTGACTTTTGGCAAGTGGCAGCGGCAGCACCACGGGTGATGGCAGCTTGCAGCTGCCCCGCCCACCGAAACCCACCTCCCACCTCCCACTGCTGCTGCTGCTGCTAACTCAACTAACTGCTTAGAAGACTGATAAAAATCCAGCACACACAACTAAACAAACAGATAATAAAGAGGAAAATGATGCTGCTCCTTGGCTATTTGGCAAAACTGAAACACACAGCAATCCGGAGACTGGGGGCGACTGTGGAGGGGGGACTGGCGGTTGTGTGTGTGGATTTTTCGCATATGTGAACCCCCCGCGATGTGCTGAACTGGGAACTGGCGTCCAGTTGGTGGTAGCCAGGGATGCGGCCCAGTCTCATGCATAATTCAGCAGAATTCTGAATGATTATTCTTTATGGGACTGTTTATTTCTTTTGACCATTTATTTCAAGTTGGTTCGTCGTTCTCTTTCGCCTCCCTCTCCCCCTCTTTCTCTTCCTCTCACTCAGTATTTTTTCTCTTTTTTGGCTCTTTTCATTATTTTTATACAGTTTCCAGTTGCTTGCGCTTGAAATGATTTTGACCAACGGTGACGCAAAAATCATCAAATGGCCAGAGAGTCTGCAAAATTCACATCCACACACAGCAGAGGCACTTGGCCAGGGCATCATGTGCCTGGTGGCATGTGTATTGTCTATTGAACCAAAAAGCTTCCCCAAACCACAACCAGTCCAGTCAACCAACCACACATAACTGTCCCTGTCCCTGTCCCGGTCCCGCCTCCTTCCCTGGTCTAGTCAAGGGCAATACCAAACCAATCCAATCCCAAGTCCTTTACTGAAAGTAGCTGCGGGGCTGCGGCGCTTTCAACGCATCATTTCATTTTATTTTATGTCCTAAAAGTGGCCAAAAAAAGACGTGGAAAATAAAATATAAATTTTATTTGTTTTTGTGTGTCCGCCGCAATTGAATAAAATGTTCCTCTAATGCAAGTCGAAAGGGCACTTTTCGATATTGTTTCACTTATTGTTCCGCTGCCAATAGAAATGCCAATAGAAACCACAGAAAGAAGGCTACTGCATGGAAATAACTTCATTAGAAAGCTCTACAACTCTACAGGCGGAAATAAATGTTATTTTAAAACAGACAATACTTTCCTCCAGACAACTTTATTGATAAAAAAAAAACTATCATTGCTATCATATTGGTCAACGATTTAAGGGGAAAAGGGGTAAATGGATTACGTTTCCAACTTAACTAATAGAAGAAAAAATATTGTCAGTCCCTGGACATAAATCATGGTTAATTCCTTAATCAATAACGAGCGCCTAAAATGCATTTATTTAAATAGTTTTATATATATATTTCACCTGTTAATCGCATAATTAGATCGAATATACATAAGCAACCTACAATAATAGTCATATTAATAATAATTGTAGATTATTCCTACCCAGGCAGCGATCTTTCAAAACTTCATGAATTTATGACTTATAACTCTAAAAACACTCACAGTGTGCCACTAATGTCTTCAAACACCATAAAATTGTCAAATTTGGATATAAGAAAGATGTTTTGATGCGGGTCTTTTATATTAATCTTTTATTCACTTACATTCCGTTCGAATGATACAAAAATTCCTTTAACCCATTGAGTACCAATGGAAAATTTTGAATGAAATCGAGAAAAAAAAGTTGAAAAATAGACTTTTTTTAAAATTCAAAATTTTTCATGGGTACTCAATGGGTTAAAGAAATTTTTTGTATCATTCGAGCGGAATTCAAGTGAATTAAAGATTAATATAAAAAACCCGCATTAAAAAATCTTTATTATACACAAATTTGACAAATTTATGGTGTATGAAGGCATTAGTGGCACACTGTATCAATTAAAACATGAAAAAGTTTTTAATTGTGGATTTTTATAGATTTTTCTTCATGATATTTTGGAAAGCAAAGTCAGTTGACTTCAAACTGATGTTAATCTTTTTCTCCTACTTTCATTTAATTTATTAAATAATAATTAACTAGAATAACTTTTTTAAAATTTAAAATTTATTTAATTTGTTTGTAAATTGTAGAAAATCAATTTAGTTATCATTTTGTGTATTTTGTGTCCCTGGGATAAACTTTCTCATATCTATCAGAGCGCCATTAGTCAACTTTAATTACACCGAAAAGTCAAATATACTTTGGCTTACTAACAGTTTCCCTCCGCGCATCCCAATCAATGGGATTTTCAATTAAAACTAATTGAAAAGCGCATAAACTTCGTCTGGGATAAGTAAACAGAACCAGTTCGCAAAGGAGAAGAACAAAAGTAGAAGAACTTTGATGGCCCCGTCAATATTGAAAAGGCAGCTTCTTGGATTTGGATTCACTTCAAATTGCTTTCAGTTCCTTCCCCGAAGACCAAGACTCATCCAAGGCTGGACAGTTCGTTTGGCAGCGTTTTTAATTCGTTTACGTTTATTATTTATTCCGTGGCAAGGACAAAAAACGTCTCTTTTTGTTCTCTTAAATTGTTGCCGTTGTTATTTGTATTTGTATTTGTCTTTGGCATTTCTTTATGTACCATTTGCATATACACACTATATAGTATTTTATATAGAACGTCGCTCAACATTTTCATTTAAGCTCGCGCTCCTTGATAAATATTTCTTTTTTCTTTTCTTTTTGCTGTTGACAGATTTGCATAACGAAGCTGCCACAGTACCAACAACAACAACAACAACAACAACAAGCAGTTGCCCCTTCCCGCCTCCATCATCTCTTTTTTGGGGGCGTGTACTTTCAGTCATCCAGCTGGACAACTTTCAAGTTTTGCAGCCAAAAATTTATTTAGTTGCCATTTCCTTTTGCCTTCAATTTGTGAAGCGACGCGTACGCGCCACGCCCCCAACGCCCACGTCGCCCACACGACGACATCGACGACGACCTCTAATTAATTTTCCAATAAACACAAAAGGTAGCAGCTGTCCAGATGATATCTGTATTTGTATCTGTATCTGTATCTGAAACTAGCTCAAAATTTGTGTCAAAAGCGCCACGCCGCATGTCTAATGAGAACAGAACTGAAGAAGATAGGAACAGAAGATTGAAGACAGACAGACGGACACACAGAAGATCGTTGCCCAAAACTGATTGATGTGTGTCAGCTGGCGGAACGTGGCCCCGGGTCCAGAAACCTTTCTCGAAAGCAAAGCCCCAACAACAACTACGACTACACATAAAATCTTAATGGCTTTCAATTTGTGGCGCATTAAGCGGCTGGTAATTGATATACAAACAAACTTGGTCTGGGATTGGGTTTGAGTTTGAGTTTGAGCCGAAGTTTGTCAGTGAGACAGTGGCAGCAGTTTTTACTCGTACACTCAGCAAAAAAAAGGTTGTAATCTAGTAAGTTTCAAGACTGAAATTATCTTAAATATGAGAATTTTTTGAAGTTCTAGATTTTTGTATACTTGAGAGTCCCAAAACATACTTAAAAGTATTCCAGAAAAATATTATTTTAAAAAAACTTCCATTTTTGTTATTCAGCTTTGCAAGATCCCAATTTAGTCAGCTTTTGAGAACGTTTATACTTGAATACTTAAATACATATGAGAATTTTTTGAAGTTCTAGATTTTTGTATACTTTTAGAGACTTGAGAGTCTCAAAACATGCTTAAAGTGTTCCAGAAAAAAATTATTTAAAGAAAAAAAGTTCCATTTTTGTTATTCAGCTTTGGAAGTTCCCAATTTAGTCAGCTTTTGAGAACGTTTGTACTTGAATACTCCTAGTTTAGGTAAGGAAATCTTGATTTATTTTTCTGAGTGTACATGTGTTGCAACAGACACCCAGTGAAACTCGCTGGCAAGTTAATTAAAATTTCAAAAACGTAAATTGAATTACGAACACAAATTGTAACCAACTCCGGCAACAGCGACAACGACAACGACATCGACTCCACCGCAAAACAAGAGCCACCAACTGCTCCAGTTACGCGTGAGAATTTCTGCCACTCTTTGTTGTGCATAAAATTTCAATTTGAAATCGAAGGGAACAGCAGATGGACATACAGATAGATAGACAGAAACAGAGAGAGAGAGAGAGAGAGAGAGAGAGAGAGATAGAGAAGAAAGGGGAACTGTTCAGATGGCAGCGACACATTCCCAAGGCGGCTGCTCAATTGCAGCCAATAATCATAAAATTTAATAAAGGTATTTGGCTTGACCGTTAACGCGACGCAACCCCAACGGACAGTCAGTCCAGTCGATAGTGGGCAACAGTGGGTTAATGTATGCAAAACGCATTCAAATTTTATGTATCGCCCGCAACGATCTCCCTCAGTCTCAGTCTCAGTCTCTACTCCAGTCCCTAGTTTCTATCCACAACAACATAATTCGCTAGCCATTTGGCTGACTACCTTTCATGTGAGTTCATGATGTTGTCTGACAGTGTCTGCCACAATTGCTCTGCCACAGTCACTGCCATTGCCACTGCCACTGCCACCACTTGGTGTTGTTGCTGCCGCTGCTATCTTGCACGGTCTATTGAGTTTTTTGGGCAACATTCGTGGCTTCTGCTCGTATCTATGGCACTTAACGGCTGCGGCCTTCTCTGCATTTAAATTGCATAGTTTGAGGCACTTTGGGTCACCTAATGAGGCCGATTCTAAGACTCTGTCGTCTGTCGCATGAGAATGAAGTTGGATAAAAGTCTCAATTCCCTTGCATTACCATATAGTCTCAATAGTTTCTTCGAACCAAACACGAGATCGAAAAGTTTCTATGATTTCTTTCCCAAAAATGCTTTCAATCTATTTTGCTTATCATAAAATCGATTCAGCAGCTTTTTTTAATGACTCAGTTTACTTCAAAAAATGACACTAAATTATTTAATTAATTTTGCATACCATATCTTTACGAAAGAAGAGATCTGATTACCAAAATGAATGAATACATTTATAAATAGTATTCCACAAAAACGGGGAATTATTATTTTATGTTTAGTTATTCAATAAGTTTATTAGCTTTTAATACAGTTTCTTAAATTTAAAACATTTTTTAAGCATAAACATATTCAACAGTTATAAAAATAGTTCAAGGTAAGTTTTTTAAAAAAGAAGAGTAACCAATTTAGTTGTCTTAAAATTATTATTATTCGGGGGTGCCACAGAAATCGCTTTCGCTTGAATTTCACTTAAATTTCATACAAATTCCAGTGAAATTCAAGCGAAAGCGATTTCTGTGGCACTTTTGAATTTCTTATTATTAATAAATATCAAGATATTCATTTTCACAAACAGTAAATAGATTTTACAGCAGCATCAAACTCTTTATTTTCTAAAATTTCTCTTAAACTTAAACTCGAAACTAACAATTTTTTCTGACATTATCATCTATAACCAATTGATTTGTGCGAGTTCTAAAGAAAGTTGCTTGACAAATAGTTGAAATTTGGCATACTTAGCATAACTCAACTTGTAAACAACTTTCAATACTTATTGAAACCTAGAACTGCAGACAACAGGAGTTGAACAAAATATATAAATCTCGCATATGTTTAAAGCATAATACGTCGACTTTGGGTTTACAGACAATTGCACTTTATGAACCGCAAATCGCATCAATTATAAGATGAACTCGGTGTTGAGAAACTTTTACAACTTGGCGAACAACTCGACGCTAAGTTCTTGGCAATAAATCAAATTTGCTGCGAGCCATAAAAACGCCACACATTAGCACAACAAAAAGGACACAAAGGGAATCCGTGTAGTACCAAAAAGGACATGGAAAACGAGGACTCATCCCTGCGAGCTGGAGTCGTAAATCTGAAAATCACTTGTCGCGATTCAAGTTGCTCTAAAAGAGGCGCATTAAATTTAACGCATTATTTGAAGATGATGCCTCATGGCAAGGACAATGCCACAAAGGATAACAACGAAAAATTAGGCACATTTTGCGGTCAGGGATGTCAGCTTGTCAAATGTCCTGGAGAGAATCGGACCGGGGGCGACTTTCATTCCACTTCATTGGCGGCTTTTGTAACATTTGTTTGTGACGTTAATTTATACAATAATTGTGACAAGGACCAAGGGAAGTCCTCCCTTGCCACATGCCACAGGAAATGGTCCTCGGGGCTGCCATTTAGCCAAATACTTTGTATGTAGTATAAACAGCGCGACATTTGACTAAAGATCTTAATACGGATTCATTTTTTTTGGTCCGGCCATTGGACATTGGCCATTATGCAGCTTGGCCTGACGTCATTTTAATGGAATTTTAATGTATTTGTTTTGCCTGCCACATACATGTTTTTTATATTCTGTTCTCTTTTAATTTGAAAATTTATTCTAAATTATATTCATACAAATGTTAAAAAAGTTGCACGTTTCAGAATTTACATACATAGTGTACACACAGACACACATACTTATATACTTTGTGTGGCACATGAATATTGAAAACGTGTGTGAATCCCCATCTCCCTCTTTCTCCCTCTCTCTCCCTCTCTCTCCCTCTCTTTCTCTTTCTGCCAGCTCAACTTTCATTACGAAACGCATCTCATATGAAAAAGTTTTGCGGCTGAGTGACAAACGGGCAGCTTCCAGCCCCTGCCACGCCCACGTCCCTTCCTCACCTGGTGTTAAAAGCCAGGGGTCTGCATATATTAATATCCCAAATGCGAATGGCACAGGTACAACACACACACACACACACTCACACACAGGTGTCTAAGCTCAGCAAAAAAAAAAAAATGTTAAAATACATTAAAATTTTCATGAAAAATGTCATCAACAAAAGTTGGAAATGCAAATAATTTGGAGGCTGTTAGCTGTAGTTCTGAGTGCTCTCAAGGCAGACAAAGACTCTGCAGCAGACACACTCACACTCACACACACACACACATTTGACATATCATTTGATATGTGAGAAATAAGTACAAAAAAGCATAAAGCATAGCTCACTTTTTGGGGCCTTTGCTTTGCTTTGCACACACATCACGAAGCTGAAGATGAAACCCATCAACATCATCATCATCATCATCAGCATCATCAGAGCAACATCGCATTCGCATTTAGAATGCATTTAGAAACGCATTTATCATCAGGCTGGGATTTGTATTTCGCTCACATGAGAAGCAGCCGCATTGCAAATCCCGAGCACAAATCCACGCTGATAGATTATAGTATGATTGATGTATGTTACAATACAAAAAAACGATGCGAATTGATGCAATTAAAATTCAAATTAGAAATAAATATATATGTATGTGCTGGCATAATAATATATCGAAAGAGGGGGCGTGGCATACGTGATTTCATTAGCAAATAGCAGCAATGAAATCAAAGCCATGCTGTCCACACTTCAACTCTTAGCTGGTGCTCCATTGCAGCCTTGCTTTGAGAGTGGAGGGTGATGCTCTTAGCCTCCCTTACTTTATACTTTCTACTTATCCTTATGGTTCGTCTCTCTCTCTTTAATCTTTACTCTTCAGTCTCCACTTGGCTGCACTCAAGTGTCGCGACGTCGCCATTAAAACATTCGCCACGCTCACTTCGAAACAAGGACACAAAAATGTTCGAATCAGAAACAGAAACAGCAACATATCTGAATGGTAAGAAGCAGCACCAGCAGAGACAACTGTGATAATAAAAATGGCGTCTTAAGTTAGTTGACGACGCCCCCAACTGAGCTGGCAAGTCATTAACTCAGCTCAAGAGCTTTTATCTCGCCACTTGAGCGCATCTCCCTCCCTCCTCCATCGAGTCTCCTTCTTAGCCTGGCTAACAACTGTCATTGGCAGTCACCATTTTAGTCTCTGCGTCTGCTTCTGTCTCTGTCTCTGTTAATTTCTATGGCGCAATTACACGCAACTGATAAGCACACAAATTGCCAAAGGAGATTAAAAAGCAAGCGAGTTTTATGGTTTGCACACAAGCGACTGACTGGAGCCGACATAAAACTGCAAATAATTCCAATGAAATTGTCTTTGACTATCAAAAGAATCAAAGATTTATCTACTCATATGCTTCCAGGGGGTCCTTTCAGACTGTCATTCATTTGGACATTTCGCGAAATAACTAAAGATCTAATATTCATTCACAAATTACAAGTACACCATTTTATTATAGCAATAGCGACTTCTTATTGAAGTTATTGGCTAAAGTTCCTAATGTTAAACAATATATAATAATCACAAAATTTTCAATATTCATTTTCAACAGACAATACAGATTAACTTTCAAAAATTAAAATAAATTGTATTTTTAACATTTGATTGATAATCAAAGTCACTTGATTCCCTTTCAACAGAAATAAATGAAAAATAGAGGACATATTACTTAAAAAACATACACAAAAGCTGTTTTCAAGTTAGTTTAAAGTCTTAAAATCAGTTGATGTCTTAAAAATATTCAAAAAATTAAAGACCATGATTTCTATGACGAATGATAAAGCCTAAACTTTCTCAGAATTTAAAAGTAAATTTTAAAAATTATTTAATGCTATTTTTTAAATAGTCAACAAAAATATTAACAAGTACTTAGTTGCAATTATTTGAAATAGTCAAATTAATTGAGAATCAACTTTTATTTATTATTATTATTATTTATTATTTTCAAAAATATTCTACTTACCCCCTTAGATTCTTCATGTTCAAAAATAAAATATGTGAAAAATGTAACGAATATTTTAAGTTAATTTTTCGAATCCATTCTCATTTATCCGAGTAACAATAAATTGATTTGCTGAGTTGTCAGTAAATTTACGAGCGTTTTACGAGCTGTATGAAAATGGCAAGCCCTTATCAAGATTTCTTTCAAATTGTATAAATTTGAGAAAATGTGGAGAAATCTATTAACTAATTAATTGAGCAAGGCCATAAAATCAATTGGCCAATAATTTGCTGTAGAGGCGTCGATGGACAAGCGTATCAATTATTTTAATGAGTCCGCTTAGAGACAGGGGAGAGACCCAAGAGAGAGAGAGAGAGAGAGACAGAGACTTGATGGTCACTGGCCAGTGGTCACATTATGATGCACCCCTCGAAGCGGTCAAACAATTGACAGTCTATCAGTTTCATGGCCGGAAGAGAAGTGAGGGTGAGGGATGAGGGGACTGTGCAATGAGGCGTTGAGGTGCAGATTTGACAACGTGTCGAAGTCAACCCTCGACCAGCTGTTGCCAATGCAATTTTAAACAATTTCCAACAATTTGTTAAGCAATTTGCGGTTGACGCGTCGCACACGACAAACGACAACAACGACAACAACGACAACAATAAATTAGTTCGATTCTTTGACTCAAAATAAGGGGAGGGTGACACACCCACATTACTTTGCCCCATTTTGTGGCAGCGAAACAATTAAAATCCGTTTCGACATTGTGTTAACACTAATGGCCTAAACGGTGCGAGTATTGGACCATGCACATATGTTGCCCTTGGGTTTCATTTTAATTTTCATTAAATTTTAATTGCTCATTAAAACTGTGTCCGAAAAACAGTTAAGTGCGAGTTGGCCAAGTTGAGTTTTGCATATAAATTGAGTTCGTTTTGCGAGCTGTTGCAATTGTTGCAATGCAAATTATGTGGTTAAAGTTTGCCACAAGACTTGAGGCATGAATAGATCTCAAGTCTTGGGTCACGGGTCAGGGGTCAGGGGTCACGGAGTTGGGGGGCAGGAATTAATGCAGTTCTTCAGTCATTTGCATAATCGCTGTCAACTCAACTCAGCACTCAACAGTCGACAAACCCAAAGTCCACAATGCATAGCCCAAAACTCTCACGGCCCCGAAAGGAGAGGTGAGCGGTAAGGGGGAATTTCTCATGCAATTGACACACATCATTTCACGCACTGACGCCTTTCAATAAACCAAATTTATCACAAGCGCACAATCTACACACAGGAGCAACGACAACGACAACGGCAACGGTAGCAGGGAGTCAACAATTTAAAATCCTTCAGCATATTGGGACACAGGACCAAAACAGATACAAGTGTAATCAGTCAAGCGTTTTGTCAGCCGCACGGTGACATCATCATCATCATCGTCATCGTCATCCATCCATTCCAAGCAAAAGGACCATGTCAGGAATCTGCATATCAAAAAAACCCATCCAGAGAAAAAAAACATGAAATAAAAAGCAGCGAACGATGCGTACCCCAATTTCAGTTCTCTCTCTCTGCCTCTCTTCCTATCTCTACCTTTCGCCCTTTGTCGTGTCGCGGCCTAAAAGGGTTGCTGATTAGAGCCCGTTCAGAGTTTGTGAACCATGAATGAATGGCTCAGTTTGCGGTTCGGCTGCGTACCACAATGTCGTTTATCAAACATCATCATCACAAGGTGCGACAACCACCCACCACCCACCTCAACCCATCTCCATTCCCATTTCCATCTCCAATCTCAACTGCAATCCGTTGTGAAATTATCTACACTAATTCCAGCCAGACCTGAACTCGGTTATTTGTGAATCTCGACGCGTTCTGTTGATGTTTTTAATTAATTTCAAGGCGCGCGGCGGATTTGACACTTTGGAACTCCTTTGGAGTTTGGGTTTTTGCTTCTCTGGGTTTTATATCTTCTTTTTATTTTTTTGGTATGATAAACATGTCGAGGTGTTGATTTCTGATCCGCTTTAATTTGTCAATCACAAGTCGTGCGTTGACTGTTTTTTTGAATGGGAGAAAACCAAGGGGAAAGACTTTTACTATAATGTCAGGTATGTGAGATTAGTCTTGTGAATTGGACTTGGATTAATATTATGAGTATGCATATTATTTATTATTCTTATAAAATAAGTGTTATTTTGTTAGTATTTTGTTAATCGAAATATTGTTAATTGAATGTTTCTGTAACTATTCGAAACATAAATTGTTCGTTTGTTTTCGTATCAAATACAGAATGGATTCTAGTTTATACAAGTCCTTTTTCTACTGCCCGTAATGATTAATTAATAAGGACTGGCGCTGTTTAGGAGCTGGAGCTGGAGCTGCTCAATCAACATTGCATTGATTCATAAGCCTCATTACGACACCCAAGCGTTGATGTTGATACTCGCATGTTATGTTATGCTATCCGGGGCGTCTGTTCCTGCACCCAGTGCTCTCCATACCCAAGATGTTTTCATCATGTGGCAACTTGCAACTTGCAACGTTACGAATAAACATGGCATTGTTTTTGTGGACCATGGACTGTGGACAGACTGCCCGAGTGCCTGCCGTCATTCTGCACATTCACAAAATTGATTTCATTCACAACATGCCACGTTTGCCTCATTAAATCATCACTCAGAAACTATCAATGTTCGATTTGCCACTGGTTACTAGCCAATGGCCAATGGCCAATATCCAATGGGCCAACAACATATGCTTCCAGCTGCCCGACTTGATATTCATGTAAAAATCAGTTGAAGCGCTGAAAAATGCAAGTGGAGTGAGGGGAGGAAATAAAGCAAATTAATTATGAATCAGAGAACAATGTAATTACATGAAATCCGATCGATGAACATGGGGCCAGTGGCACAAAAGGCACTAAAAACCCAGAAGAGCGAGACAGTGAGACAGTGAGACAGTGAGAGAAGCCAGAAAATGCAATTGACATTTTTACAACGTTGTTGTTACAACGTTGGAACGCTAACCATGTCGAGATCTGGTCAAGAACAGCAGGGAAAGTTGCCTGAAAAAACAAAAAAACGAAACATGACAAATATCTGTGACAATCGACTGATTGTTGGGCGCTGTTTCAGCTTCAGCTCAGCTTCAGCTGCAGATGCAGCTCATCAGAGTTGCCAATGCAATCTTTGGGACTGACTGGGAAACCCGTTTGCGCACGCGTGAATGCCGCTGAGCCAGCGGGAATTGTTTAATGGCGCTAAACGGCCTGTTGTGCCAACGGATGCCCAACAGTCAGCGCCGAAAGAGTGCTCCCCAGTCTGCTGACTGCTGTACTAATAGTTAGAGATAAATATCACAGCGGGTTGGCAAAGCCTCAAAGCACAAAGCACAGCTTTAAGGCAGCCGCCGACGGACGGACAACGCCTACTTTATCCTCGACAACTCGACGACTAAAGGCAACATCTGCTTGGCATTTTCCTAAACATCAACAAAAAATACAAATAAAAAAAAGGCAACAACTCCGCCTTTTTCGCATTAGTTGCAAACAGCTTTGGGGAATATCCTAAAAAAATGTAACAAATACACATAAAAGGGTTGTCTGAAAAGAGTTTCGTTAAAGCTTTAAAAAACATGACTCAAATTATTTAAGGCAATTTCTTGGCTGTTTTAAAATCCGACAGAAAGTTTTCTTTAACCAAATTAATTTAAATAAAATACGCTTCTTAAGTTTGTCGGTGTAGAAATTAAATTAAATTAAACTATTGTCAAGTTGCATATTTTAGATTTAGATTGTTTTATTTTATTAATTCTCATTATTCACATTTTAAAAGCTTGAGAGGAATTATTATGTAATATAAATGTTTTAATTAGTTTGACCACTATCTCGAATTTTACAGCTTATAGACACAATACGCTAAACAAACAAATTATTTAATTTTTTGGAATTTAGCTGTGTATCACTTATAATGTATTTTATTTATTTAGCATAAATAAAAGGGAATTTTCATGGGAATCATCATTAATTTCTCTTAATTTGACAGCTTAAAAATAATTAATTAAACATATTTAGACACTAACATTTTAAGAAAAGTTCTTTAGTAAACATAATAGGTTTCTTAAATTCGACAGCGTGAAAACACAATTCTTTAACATGCTTAGCCACATATATTTTTATATATTTTTTTAATATTTATTTTTTATATATTTTGTTTTGTTTTTTTTTTGACATTGGCATCTGCGCATGGAAAGTTTTTGCATTGGAGCTCCTCCTATTTTCAACGCGCGAATGGCAAAGCGCACACTACACACACACACACACACACACAAATACACAGAAGCAGCTGAAAGCTCGCCCCATCACACACACACACACACACATACATACACAGAGATAACTGTAGGAGCTCTCACATACGGCAGCAGCTTCGACTATTTTCGTAGCATACTTTTAGGTGGTGGCTGCATCTTCGTAGCATCCACTAGACGAGTGCGAGAATATTGTCGCCGCTCTTTATGTACCCATAGTTTATAGTATACACATACATATATAGCTATGTATATATTTATTTACCCAACTGTCACTGCAACGGCACGCCCCCTGCCCCTCAAACAACTACTACCCACCTGCTACACGGACTCGTAGTATATTTCAATTTGTCTGCAGCTTGGAAATTGCTTTTTTGTGCATTTTGTCAAATGAATTTTCCACGTCGCTCACAGGACTTATTTGGAATTTGTTTGCTGCGTCTCTTTCGTTGATTCATACGCATTATGCTCCTCCACTTTTTTTATATATATTTTTTTTTGTCCATCATCTTCTTTTGCTTGTTACTGGCACTAAAATTCTTATCTCGTCGTCAACTAATTTTGTGATTGCATGCTGCGAGCTGCAAAAGAAACGCTCTGAATTTAAATTGGATTTTTGCGCACATTAAAATGCATTTACATGACGTTATGTTGGTTATGAATGCATATGAGAAAGTAGCCAGCATAAGCTTAAGACCCTTTAAAGATTCCACCTAAATGCCAAGGACCGTGCAAAACTACACTAAATGTTTACGTTTCCTGAGCGTCAGCAAACATTACAAACATTTACCAATGTCTTTACAATTTAGCACAAATAATTGCCAGCTGGAAGTGAATGGAGCCATAAAAAGTCCCTGCCTAGGTCAGCTGACACGAAGACTGGCCACAAAAAAAAAACACACAAAAGACCAAGAATTAAAAATAAAAAAAAATAAAGATACAAATGTAACTCGTTCACGTTGCCGTTCTCGTTCTCGTTACGTGGTCATAACATAAAACATGGCTAATTCTTGCATGACAATTTCACATTCATAACCCTTTTGTCCGGAATGTCCGTTTGGCTAGCCGCCAGTCTTCCGACTCATAATAATGCTCTATGCCAGGAAAAAATATGATAAAGATCCCATCGATCTTTTAAAGTTCTTTGTAACACAGCAAAATTAGTAAGTATCCTTAAATTAAGGAGTTATAATTTAATAATTTAAAAAAATTTAAATGAAAGTTATTTTAAAAAAATATAATAATATTATTAAAATGTTTGGTAACCTTGATTAGCTTGGAACATATCTATAAAAGTAAATAAAATTAAAATATGTATAACAATTCAGTTGTTAAACTGGAAAACATATTTTAAAAGAAAGTAGTTTAAAAACTGAATTCTTTAACATAAGTTGGAACTACACAATTTTAAAACATTTATTATAGTTTGAAACTTTGAAAATTTTATATATTTCAAGATTCACTTTAATCATTTTAACACCTAAATAAATGTATTATTCAGAAAAAAACAGATTTAATCAGTTCAATAAAACAGGAAAATAAATATTTATTCGTTTATACGATACACACATATAAGGGGGTGCCACAGAAATCGCTTTCGCTTGAATTTTACTTAAATTTCATACAAATTCCAGTGAAATTCAAGCGAAAGCGATTTCTGTGGCACCCTTGATAGATTCTTTTATTCGGATCATTTTTATGGTCTTATAACTTTTATTTTCGATTCCTCACATATGTATATAGAGCATTTCAAAGTCGTTTTGTAGATTTTTCTTCCATAAAACTGAAGCGGAATGCTATATTTTTTTTTCTACATTTGTTTCACGGCAATTTTGTAAGCCGCGATTTGTGATTGTGCATTTCAAGCGTTGTGTTAATTGTTAATTTTTATGGTCTGGCAATTGGCGCAGCAACAACTGCGACAACAATCAGATAAAACCAGACAAACAGAGGAACAGTGAACATAAAAATGGAATGAGAATGAGAATGAAAATGAAAATGAAGAAATTAAAGTGGCGCAACAAACGCTTGATAAAAGAAAGGAGAAAAGCGCCTATAAAAACAATTTAGCCAGCAATAAAAATTGGGAAAATAGCTTCAAATTGAATTTTCAAGATGCGTGCAAAGTCGTTTTATTGATAGCCCGACTGAGGAATGAGTCAACTTATAGAGTAAATGTATATATGTGGGAACTGGGGGCCAACACCCAAAGCTCTGTCTATAAAACATCAAAGACCAGAGACCAGTCAGCAATGCCCATTAAAGGCCACTTTTTTTTATACTCCTGTTCGTTTTTTTTTAACCCTTTCACGCACTTACGCAGCTTGAGCAAATATTGTGAGAGGGTTGAGTTTGTGTGTGTGGGGAAAGTGTGTTTCAATTTTAAAGTAAATATTTGCCTCCAGGGTGCTTTTGATATTTATTAGCTGGCGGGAAGGAACAGGAAGGCAGGTTATCGATAGCAATGGTCAGTAGTGGACATTAGCGCTAAGAGACTTGGCCGAAAGCAATTTAGGACACTCACTAATGGTTGGGCTATAAATTTGGGACTTTCAAGTGTTGTGGTGGTTCGGTGGTGCGGGCCTGTCAATTGGCGACTTTTGCCGTAAATTCAAACAAATTACAATTATGCCGCAGCCCAGTAGACAATCCTCCGTGGCCAACTGACAAATGATGCCAGAGTTGGGAGCGACATTAAGCGATTAACTCGTTGATGCCGGAGACAGAGGAGGGGAGCAGACAGCTTAACATATTGTTAACGTGGGCAATGGCATGTTAGGCACCGATGTCTTAAGGGGATTTCAATGTCCTTGCCTGATGATGCGTTGACTGTTGACTGTTGACTATTGACTGTTTACGGTTTACTGTTGACTGTTGACTGTTTTCTGCTGTTGGCCAATGACATGCAAATGTATGCAGATCTGCGCTTTTGTCATGTCAACGCAGGCAAATCGAGAAATTTTCTAACCAACTCAACTTGTCTCATGGATTTTGGTCTCGTCTCATTTCGTTTCTGTTTCTGTTTCGTTTCTTTTATTTTGATTTTGATTTTGTATAAATTGTAGTCCTTTTTTGATATTTGCTTAAATCTGCGCGCATGTTTTTTTTTTTACTTTTTTGTGGCAAAATAAAAAATGCAAAATAAATGCGTAAATCTCTAACTGAAAAAAAGGGGGCCAGCAGCTGCTGTGCTGTGCTGGCTAAAAGGCATTTTGGGCCAACTTGGGGCATGGTAAATGTGTCTGCAAAGTTTTGCAGGTGCCATGTCTTTTGTGTGTTTGTCTGGACGATTTCAGTTTCAATGCAGACGAGAACAGCGAGAACAACGAGAACAACGAGAACAACGACAACGACAACGATGACAACGAACAGCGACAGTTCATCAACTTGACTTGTGATTTCCGGTTTATTTTTTCCGCTTGTTACTTACTTTAAAAGCGGATTAGGCCGAGACAACGCCCACGGTGGCATGAGGCACAAGAAGAGGGCCAAGTCACAGGCTTTGCATGCATGTCTGATAGTTGAGTTGGGTATGGGAGTATGCAAAGCCTGGCTAAAATGTCAGGCAAGGAAAGCAGCTAACAGCAAACAAAACGTGAAACGAGAAGTCCTAGCAATAGAAGGAAAATGCTCTAATAGGAAATATTAGTGCTCTTCCCTTCTTCTAAAAAATGCCAAATTTCTGATTTTTCAGGACAAAATTTTAATCATTATTAATATTAAATAAATAAGAATAATAAGTTATATAAGAAAATACAGGTTCTAGTAATAGGAGAAAAATACTTTGTTGAAACTAATTTTCTTCTAGAGTAAAACATTATTAAACCTCGTTTGTAACAAATGCCAATTTTCTAAATATTTAGAACAAAATTTTAATTAAATCAAAATATCTTTAAAATAAAAAAAAAAAACATTTTTAATGCTTTACCAGTTCATTTAAATTTTTATTTTATTTTAATCAAAAATTGTGCTTTTAAAAAGATCCTTAACCCTCTACTGCATGAACATAGATCCAATTAGGAAAACACATAATTTTATGCATATATGTGTTTATTAGGCATATTAAAATATATATTTGGAAAATTTTTTTTTCTTTGGTATATAGTTTAGGAAAAAATAAATTAAGAACCATAAATTTTTTCGCCGATTTTTGCAAGAATTAGTATATATAATGCCTACCTTACAGTCAAATTATATTTTTTTATAAAATAAAACTTTATTTTCTTTTTGAAAAAATTATTCTTCAACAAAAGAAATGTTTTTTTTGGAAGATATAAATTTTTTTCGAAATTCAGAAAAATTCACTTTCAAATTCACGCACAAATTCACGCGAGACGCTTGAACAAAACTCAGAAACACGAAGTGAAGCAACTCAAACATTTTTTTCATATTTTATTCCAATAGAAAATAGTGCAAAGAGAATGACCAATAACAATCGACTTCGCTTAAGTACCGTTTTAACTAAAAGAAATTTCATTAAAAATTGAAAGCCATATATGGCTCTGTATGCGGTAGAGGGTTAAGAATATTTTTTGTCATGTTAGATGTTGAAACAAAGATTGTTTAAAATAGAGAATACATCTTGATATTCAATTACATCATTTGTTTTTTTATAAAAATATTTAAGACGAATATTTATGTATTTATTAATCATAAAGAACTCATAAGAAAAAAAAAGAAAAGAAGGTCTAAATTTTAGAGAATTTTAAAGAAACTCACTGTGAACATTTAAACTTACTTACTGCAAAAGTCTACACTATTTTTAAATGCATTGATCTCGCTTTTGTTTTATTTTTCTAATCTGAGCACAAAGAGCAGGAGAAGAAGCCTTTCCATTCCAACTGGCATAGTCAACAGCTGCCGTTGCTTGTTTGGAATTCTCATATATCCACAACCACGTTTAGAAGCCACCAACTCCCACCTTAACATCTCACAAGGTGTGTGTGCGTGTGTGTGTGTGTGTGTGTGTTTGTGTGTGTGTGCCGGAAAGCCACCACTTGAGGCTGAGGGAGTATGCCAAATACTTCTATATGTATACTCGCATATATATCTGGCATATTCCAGTAAAAACAGAAATTTCGAGCGTAGAAAAAATAAAGCGAAAATGTTTTAACGCTTCGCCGCATAATGACAACAAACAAATCGCTTCATTTAACAAATAATAGCTGCCAGCAGCGATGCTAAAGAACAAACAACAGCAACGACAACAACAACAACAGCAGCAACAGCAACAGCAACAACAACAATGTCGAACAACAACGTTGTTGTCAGTAAAAACAATTTACGGCACAAAGAATTTTCAACTGAAAAAATAATCGCTTATTGAACACGTCGCAGTTGCCGGCAAAGACACACGGCAATGTGCCACGCCCCTGGCAAACGCCCACGCCCACATCCAAGCCAAGTGCCACTTGTTGTTGTTGTTGTGAGATTGTAGATTGGACTGTGCCACAGATCACACGAGCGTGCATATTTGGCAATTAGAAATGGATGCCAAAGCTGACAAGCTACAAAGGTACAATACAACAGGTGTGTCAGGCCCATTAATTAACCCCCTAACGCACAACTGCAACTCCAACTACAAACTACAAGCTACAACTACAAGCTGGTCTTAATTAACGGCCAGGCGAGCTTACAATAGGCCAGGCCGTAATTATCAAGATAATAACCACAATTCATTTATGAGGAATGGCCACAGAGCACGGAATGGCTGCCTAGGTGGGTCCAAGTATGGCAGGCTATCTAGGAGGTGGGGCCCTTGGCCCATGTTCTGCCAATTATCCAATTGTTCTATGAGAAACTATAGCTATCATTATAAGCGTCATTAAATTATCTGTTTATTTTATATACATTTTATACACATTTTCCTAGAAAGCGCCAGCCGAAAAGAAAGAAGAAAATAAACGCGCATTTTATGTGGAAATATTGGACAGAAAAACAGTTAACATTTTGATACAGATTGAAATTAGAGGTGAAACAATGATGAAATGGACATTCCGCATTCCGGAAAATCGCTTACGTTTTCAGAGAGATATGACAGATTGAAGTTTTTGAAAAAGTGTCAGGAAGCAGAACGAAAATTATTAATATAATTGCTAACTGTGAATTGAATTTAATGAAAATTATTCACGAAAATCGATTTAACCCTCTACCGCATACAGTGCCATATATGGCTTTTAATTTTTAATGAAATTTCTTTTAGTTAAAACGGTACTTAAGCGAAGTCGATTGTTATTGGTCATTCTCTTTGCACTATTTTCTATTGGAATAAAATATGAAAAAAATTTTTAAGTTGCTTCACTTCGTGTTTCTATGAGTTTTGTTCAAGCGTCTCGCGTGAATTTGTGCGTGAATTTGAAAGTGAATTTTGCTGAATTTCGAATTAAATTTATATCTTCAAAAAAAAACATTTCTTTTGTTGAAGAATAATTTTTTCCAAAAGAATATAAAGTTTTCTTTCATAAATACATATAATTTGACTGTAAGGTGGGCATTATATATACTAATTCTTGCAAAAATCGGCGAACAAATTTATTGTTCTTTATTTATTTTTTCTTAAACTATATACCCAAAAAAAAATGTGTCCAAATATATATTATAATATCCCCAATAAACACATATATGCATAAAACTATTTGTTATATATTATTTAAATATATATTATAATATCCCTAATAAACACATATACATATGCATAAAACTATTTGTTTTCCTTATTGTTCATGCGGTAGAGGGTTAAGAAACTACTCAGTACATCTTCAAAAAATAAGCGAAAATCGAGTTGTCGATTTAATCGATGCATTTTGCATCTCTACTATGTACTTTACAGTTTGCACAGTATTCATTAACAACTATTTATGGATATTAGCCATATTATGTTATTTGAAACTTTGTAATAAATATGGATTTATCAACATTTTAATATTACTTCTTGCTGCTCGCTGAAAAGCGGAAATCATTGCCGGAATTCTGAAACAACTTGAGCATATTTCATATGGGCAAAAACCTTGACATGCTACTGCCCACTACCATGTTACCCCTCAACTTCTTCCCAATTTCATAGGTAAGCTGTCCGAAATGTTGAGGCAAGCAAATTGAACTTGAAGCAAACATGCAACTTCCTTCCTAGCCAGGCTGTTCTTGGGCTTATCCTTGGTCCTTGGCTCAGCCAGAATGGCATGCAAAGTTGCCATTTTATAGACATTTTAAGGCTAATTAAATCCACAACATGCTAGAGCCAAAATACAAATACAAAAAAAGAAGTAAAGGGGAGAATGCTAAGCACTTTCCGGCATTGACATTTTTTCCAGTAAGCTGCAAGTATTGCGCATCCGCCGCGTCCGCCAGACGAGCAGAAACATCGAGTTAAGTAGCACGGCGTTCAGATTTATGTAATGTCGAATGTTTTTTTTTAGACAATTAACAAAAGAAATGGGTACAAAATGTTAGTATGGCAGGAAGCGGCTGTCCGCGATATTTATGACATCTTAAAGGCTGTCATCCGGCTAACAACGTGAGTCCTTGTCTTAAAGACGCTCGAGAGTATTCCTCCAAAACGTCCAAACGTCCAACGACCAATTAAAAATGCAGCTTTGGCTTATCGCACGCGCACCCTTGAGTTTTCTTTGGTTACAAAGTTTTACAGAATTTCCACGCAAAAAGGTAAAGGTGTTGAAACTTTGGCGGAACTTTGCGCCACAGGATACACAGGATACACGCTATCCTTCCACTCCAGAGGCGGCTTTAATCCGGCTTGCTTGCTTTATTGCGCTGATAAGAAATTAATGTGCTTGAATTTATTGGCGCGAGCTGCTTTGGCAATTAGCAAGCTAATCAAATAAGCCGCAGATAATTGTGGCTCAGAAGATTCTCTCCCCACTCCGGTACAGCCTCAGCAGCCAATTGTACACTAATAAAGTCATCTCCACCAGGCAGAAAAAGTGTAGGAATATTATCAAATACAGCTTCAGAAAGACTCCGACGAAATTAGTCGACCGAAGCACCGCTGGAGTCGCTAACGTGGCCAAAATGTACTTGACGTTAATCCCAAAACTACTGATACAGTGCATCAGAAAAGGCATCATATACATCCAGTTAAAGTTGAATCGCACCACAAGATTTCTCCTCTGCAGTGTCCGGGAATTCGATCGTAAGGCCCATATGGCGGATATCGTATAGATGTTGGCCTGAAATAATGCTGACCACAAGTTTGGAATCTTGACCCCCAACATGACCTTATTCGCTGGCGTTATTAACGGTTCCGAATACGAGAACATCTTAAATCGCAGACTTAAGCCCCAACAGGCACTCAGCAACATGAAATAGGTTTTCAGCAGCTTCATCTTCGATAACTGTAACACAGACCGATCAATAGATTTATATAATACACAAATTTTCTAACTTTTGATTAACTTTTGTGATGAATCTGACATTTAGATTGCAAGTATCTCAAAGTTTGCTGGGTAACAATTACAATTGTATTAAAACACAAATCTACATATCCAGTAACGAATTAGGAATTAAATAAAAAAAAAAATTAATTTTTTAATTGAAAACAATATAAAATTGAAATCATTTTTTTAATTTAAAAAGAAAAAAAGATATACAAACATAGAAATGAATTTGTGAAAATGTCCAAAAATGACTATTTTAACCCCTTTTCCCTACTTTTCGCACAAAAAGTGGCTTTTTAGCACTTTTCAAAAAATCATAAAAAATACAAGCAAAAATATTTTTGAAAATTTTTTGAAGTCACTGTTAGAATTGTTTTAAGCATTTTTTTGCATCAAAATATTTTTTTGAAAAAATCGCGGAAAAAAGTTGAAAAATATATTTTTTTAAAATTCCAAATTTTGTATGGGTACTTAATGGGTTAAAGAAATTTTTGTATCATTCGAACGGAATTTAAGTGGATAAAAATTAATTTAAGAAGCCCGCATCAAAACATCTTTATTATACCCAAATTTGACAAATTTATGATGTATGAAGACATTAGTGGCACACTGTACATAGAAAGAAGATAACGATTTTATCAATAGAAATCATAAAGCATTTTGAATAAACCAGACTTTAGATGAGTTATCTATTTTTTAAAAATTCTCGGCAAATGTAATACTTATAACAAAGTTATACATCACGGAAATATTCGTTAATAAGATCTTTCATTAATGATAAAATATGTTTAAAAGAACAAGTTCTTGAAGAAGTTTCCCCCGAAAAAGAAGCATTTTATTAACAAACATTCCTGAATCTTTTCAAGTATTCCATTCCTTAGATATGATATGATATGTATGTGTTTTTAGGAATTCTCAGCGGAAGCCATTCAGCTTATTTAGCTTCTTCTGTGGCTGTTTCTTAGGGTACAGGACAGTGGAAAGACGCTTTGAAGCGGCTTCTCTGATGTCGCTCAAGTTGCCACATCAAAAATCCTCACACCGTCGAGTTGGTTAATAAAACACACGTTGGCGCACCTCATGCGGTGACAACGGTAACAACCACAAACATAAAAAGAACTACAAAGGCTGCTGGGCACAAAATATGACCAAAAGCTGAAAGTCCTTTAAGCACTCGCCACAGGACAGGACAAGACAAGCCAGGACAACGCTTTGGGGGCATCAAAAGGCCTAAACAAAAATTCGCACTAATGCCGGCGACAAGTCAAAAAGTGAAGGCTGAAATCTCCGTTTGCCGCTGAATTTATGTGCTCCGGGGCGTTACCTTCATTATGCAATGACCTACAATGAAATGGGCTGCGTTGCAGCTACAAAATTTATGTGAAAAGTTGGGAGACAGCCTAAGTACCGAGGGGCTTGGCCAGACATGCTCAAGTAACTTGGCTAGTACAAGTGGTCTTTGTCAAGTCACATCGTAGTAACAACTTTCCCACTGTGACTGATAAAAAACTAAATAAAAAAAAAAAACAGTTGAATTGGTTTAGATATTCAATGAGCCCAGCGATAACGTCGTGTAATCAGCCAACAATTAACACGGCCTAAATGAAAGACAGTCTAGAGTTGGCCGTTGAACTGATAGGTATGCATTTGAAGCTTGTGCTGCTCTTGGCCGCTTTTGGTCTGGCCAAGGGATTGACCGAGGTGCGCTATGATAATTACAAGGTGTACAATGTGCAAATTGAGGATGCCAAGCAATTCGAGCTGTTAAATGAGCAGGAAAAGACACTGCAGGTAAGAAGATCCATGATAGAATCTCCTTTTGTAAAGTCCACACATCCTGTGATCCTTTGCAGTTGAGCAGTTGGCGGGAGGCGCGTCATTTGGGCGAATCCTCGGACATTATGTTGCCGCCTCAGAGTCAGCAGGACTTTGAGAATCTCCTGAACGTCAATCACTTCAACTACAGCATCAAGATTGACAATGTGCAGTCGCTGATCGATGCACAGCGTCCACGACAACGCACTGGGTACATGGAGTGGACGCAGTTCCACACGCTGGACGAGATCTACGCCTGGCTGGATCTGATTGAGTCGCGTTATCCTGACATTGTTACGCCCTTCACAATTGGCAAATCCCACGAAGGACGTCCCATACGTGGCATTAAAATCTCCTACAAGAAGGGCAACAAAGCCGTCTTCATCGAGTCCAACATTCATGCCCGGGAATGGATCACGTCCGCGACCATCACATATTTCATCGATGAGCTGCTCGTGCCCCGCAATCCGGGAGTCAGAGACATTGCCCAGAATGTCGACTGGTACATAATTCCCGTACTCAATGTGGATGGTTTCGTCTACTCACACGACGTGGTAAGTTCCAATTATGACATTTAATGTGACCAGTATATACCCAAAATTAGATTAGATTGTATCCGAATCACATAGGCACCGACAGCTTTACAATGTGCCATTTTACCTTATCAGCTTATCAGTTTCTGTGTAATTTTCAGCAAACCTCAAATTGCTACCATTAATTTATTAAATTCAACTATTTATTAATGTTTATTACTGTTCTTTAGGAACGTCTATGGCGCAAGTCGCGTTTGAACTCTGACCCCAGCGGAAAGTGCATTGGAACTGATCTAAATCGCAACTTCGACTATCGCTGGATGAGTAAGTTTAGAATTTAGAATCTAGATCTAGTAATGTAAATCCAAACAGTAAATCGAGTTTAGTTTCGAAATCTAAAAACCGACAAAAACATGAATCGAGTTGATGATATATCGCCTAGGTATACAGATATATCGAGTTTTTCTAAATTATGTGAAACATAATTACAAAAACCAAAAAAAAAACGAGTAAATTTTGACAGATTTTTGATCGAAATTTGATCATGGCTTAACTTCTAAACGTATTTCGTATTATTATAAAAAATTTTAAATCATTTTTTTAACTCAAAATCAACTTATTTTAATTAACTGAACTTAATTCTGAAAAATAACTACGATAAAAACACTTTAAAATCGATTGAAAGTCAGCCAATATATCGAGTTAAAGTAAGTACTTGAAAATCGCTTTCGTTAAAACCAAGTTTTCGTGTATTTTAACATCATTAGTTAATTTCAAAAATCGTTACTTATATATATGTTTTTTTTCTAAATTTCTAGTGATTGGAGCTTCCGACGATCCCTGCTCTCAAACTTATGCTGGCCCCTCAGCTGAATCCGATCCGGAGATCCATCAGCTGACCAGTTATATAAACAACTCAATACCCGATGGTACCATCAAGATCTATATATCCCTGCACTCCTACGGCCAATATGTGCTCTCGCCTTGGGGTCACACGGCCGACGAGTTTCCCGAGCACTATCCCCAGATGATGGGTGTGGCCAAGGGATTTGCCGATGCGCTCGTCAGACGCTATGGTACCGTCTTTACCTATGGCTCGAGTGCCACAACACTCTGTGAGTTCTATCAAAATTATCTTCAAGTTTTTCAGTAGCTTGAATTTTTTTAAATTTGTGTTTTTTAGATGCCGTCTCTGGGTCTGGCAAGGAATGGGCCTATGGTGTGAAGAACATAACCATACCGTATACCATAGAGCTGAGAGATAAGGGAGAATTGGGTTTCCTACTGCCACCGGAGGATATAATACCTGTGGCACGTGAGGTGACCGAGGGATTTGTGGGCATGATAACGGCTGCCCGGGGAATTGGTGTACTCTAAGCAGCTTAGCACTCAATAAAGAAAAGTCCCCCCCAATAAAAAGGAACAACACACACACTCGCACATACAAAACAGCCCCCATTGAGTGTCGACAAACGCCAGACGGCGCCACTGTGCGCTGACTGAGCTTTTGCTCCGCCCCAAAAACGAGCAGCGCAGCCGAAGCTTCCAATCAGCGACGACGATGTGCGAAACTGGGAAACGAAACGAATTGTGCCGAGTTTTTTTTTTTTTGGTTTTTGGTGATAAGGAAGAGCAGCTAACGGTTCGCTTGCATTCTTCCTTCTTTTGTTGTTGTACTTGATTTGTTTTGTTTTTTCTGTTTTGGTCGCCAAGTCTCCGCCTATTTTCAACGCGCGCGCAGCATCCTGACAAGGAGGCGACTGGATGGAAAGCTTCAGCATGCATCCTACACATAACTGTGTGTGTGTGTGGACATATGGGAGAAGGGAGGTGAAGCGAGTGAGAGAGAGGTGTAAGAGGGGAGAGGGGGAACTCCTACTCGTATGCGCGTCAGCAAACAAAAATAAACGCAACGAATGGGAAACGGCCATGGAAAACTTCAGTTGCCACAACATGGCGTCCATCTGCCTTATGTATATAGATTTATATACACATATATATATCCTCATATCTATATACATATGTATGTAGTCTCATATAACGCTGTGTCTATTATTATGGCCATTGTTGTTGTTCTTGCACTTATTTTTTTCAATTTGTCTAATGAAATTGCGTTTTCCACTTGCAAAAGAAGAAAAAAAATAAAACTAAAAAGAATGAATGGAAAAAGTCTTGGAAAATTCGAGAAAATATAACGTTGACACTTTTTGCCATGCATTGCACATACATACATACATACACTCTACACTATATGTGTGTTTGCCTTTTTTTACTCACTGCTCATTCTGCATATAAATTGAAATTTACGAGTCTCCTCTCGCTTTTCTTCTTCTTCTTCTTGCTGCTGCTGCTGCTGCTGCTGTTGTCAGTTGCACCTTTATGACAATTTTCCTTGCTGCCACTTTTCTATTTTGCTTCTTTTCATTTTCATTTTTTTCGACATTTTCCTTGTATGTGCTGCGCATATTGCGGTGATGAATTTTTCTCTTTGAGTTATGCAGGATCACAGGAGCGGAGAGTGTGGAGGAAGTTGGAGAGGGAAGAGCTGAGACAGCAGCAATAAAAACTTACTTAGCCAAATTGCAGTAAAGCAAATGAAGAACATGAAATTTGCCTAATAAAACGTCCCCCAAGCATATTCACAAATCCACACTAAACTGATCTTAAATTTATTTAAATAAGAAATAGAAGAATATTAGCTTAAAGCTCAATTACTTGTGGGAATAAAATCGAATTGAATATGTAGTAAATCTATAATTCTAGCTTAGATATGCTAAAGCTAAAATATTAAGAAAAGACTTTTTAAAAAACCTTTTTTCCTGATTTTTATACAGGGTGGCGCAAAAGAAGTCATCCGATGTGGTTTGGCTCTCATTTTTTTTCTAAATGAAAAATTTTGATTCTGTTTTTTGATTATGTTTATTCGAACCTTAAGAATTTTATTGGTTTAGGCGAGAAGATGACATCGGCCAAGTGTTCGCTGCCAGAGCTCATGACCATACGCCCGTTTTATGGCATTTTCCATCACTTTTGCCAGAACTTCGGGCGACAGGTTCTCGCATTCCTGGCGAATATTTTCCTTAAGGGCTTCAAGAGTTTGCGGCTTGTTGACGTGAACCTGCGACTTTAAAAAAACCCCATAAAAAGAAGTCTGGAATGGTTAATTCGGGTGATCTGGCCGGCCAGTGCAAATATCAAAAACGAGAGATAAAGCGGTTATTATTATTACATTATTACAATTATTCTGCGTTCTTGGGGAGTGTATCGCTCCATGGCTTATTCACTTGTATTCTGTATCTGTCTAGTCCACAAATGTCAAAACAGATTTGACATTGGCGGCCATTTGCAAAAATGAGAGCATCTTCCAATAGGGTGACTTCTTTTGCGCCACCTTGTACAATCAAAATTGTTCAGAAAAAGCAAAGTTTTCTGAACTTAACTGGAAAGGAACACTCTGAGAAAAATAATTTTAATCTACAAATCAAATAAAAGCAGATGAAAAACTTTTATGTTAAAATAAGGTAAGATCTGACTGTCTAAATATCAGTTTCGTAAAAGAAAAGAAAAAATCAATTATAATTGATTAAGAAAAGGAACCTATACATACATATAAAAATAAGGCTTATATTTTCAATGTTTAGTAGTTGATTTTCGAAAAATAATTTTAATTAAAATGCATGGATATTATTGTCTGATTTCAAAACATCTTGCACTTATGACTGGACTATAAAATAACTGTCATTAGTTCTTTTAAAAAAACTTAAAGAATGTACAAAAATATTTGGGAATATTCCATTTTTAATAATATTTTGATGAGTATCATTCAAAGTCCTCGCAAATGCAGCAAGATCTTAAAACAATTAAAAATATTTATTTAAAAGTTTCCCTGATTTTTTTGCTGCCTTTATTCATTCATTAGTCGACTCGTTGCGTTCTCTTTTGGGGGCAGCAATTATGTATAGAAATCCGAAATGCCGTTCACTCTAATTTGATAATTCAATTCTGCAATCAATTGCGATGACAGCCAATCAAAAATCAAATCAAATGCGTTTGCCAATGCTTTACACATGGCCAAGCCCCAAAGTCCCAAGACCGAAAAACCGAAATGGCTTTAATTGCTGCCAAGGCAATAAACTTCAACGCCAATTGACGCTTGACACTTGAGCGCTGAGAACTGAGAGCTGAGAGACAGCTGGCTTAAGCTTGGACTGGGATTGGAACTAAGACGGAGACTGAGATCGAGACAGAGGCAGTGTCTCTCTCCAGCGAAAGTATGACGATGACAATGAAGACTTGGCTGATATATTCCCAACGCGCGTCATGAAGCTGCGGCGTCTGCGCCTTTTTAGGACGCCTGGCAATGAGAATTGACCAGATCCAGAGTTGGATCTAAAGAAAGACGCATAGTGCACCTAAGTAAGCCTGGAGATGGAGCTGAGGTTGGCGCTCAAGAGGAACTCATGGTACGCCTACCCAGAGTTATGACAGGCCACAGAGTTAAATCCTTAAAAGGCAAAAGGTGCGTCCGTTTATGGACTGACGACAAAGACAACGACGACGACGATGGCGTGTTGACAATGATGTGGATGATTGGTGTTTTCTGCTGTTTCATAAGAACTCAGTTTACTCCATTCCCATTCCCAATCCCGACCCCATTCCCCACACGTTTACCATTTCCCGTGAATCAGTAGAGTAAAGTAGAGAGAGAGAGAGAGAGAGAGAATTGCAGTCGCCGTTTTGCCATATACGAATCGAGGAGACATTCGTCTAGACGGGCTGGAAAAAATCACAGCAGAATCATTGAGCAATGCCAAGTTTGGCATCGGCTACTCAATGATTGCCATGAATGAAAACCCACAAAGCCCACGGCCAACAAGCAATTAGTATGCGCAGATTGTGATCACTCGGAAGTAATGCTAATTCTTACTTCTTCTCTTTTTTTTTGCAAGACGAGCATCTTTCTTCGCCTGTTCTCCTCTGTTAGCCATGGCCTTTCACTTGGCAGCAGCTGAGTTACTGTTTTCTTTTTCTGTTTTTTTTTTTTGCTCTCTAAAACCTCCTAAAATGGTCTGATGCGGCGGCCCAGGAGATGTCATTAACATTAGAGAGCAGGTGAATGAATGCAGCTGACAGGCGACAGTTGTGGAGATTCTGACTCCAACTTCAACTCAGGAATAGAACAGAATGGCAACTCCATTATGCAGTCAAAGGCAGCTTGTTCTATGCCATTAAGAGCGTTAACAGTGGGCATTAGTATCCTGGGCGCAACACCTGACGCAGTCACAACAACACCAACAACAACAACGACCAGGTCAACTTCAGACAGACAAAGACATGCAAATTCAGGAGGAGAGGAAAGGGAGAAAGCTGAAGGCTGAAAACTGGAGTCCTTGCTTGTAGCTGAAATAAGTAAGAAAACAACTTTTACGCTAAGCAGATGAACAACATTTGCATACAGAGCCTGCGATGTCCTCTGCTCTCCTGTTCTCTACCGTTCTCTCCATTTTCTGTCCTGTTCCTGGCGGCGAAATCAAAAGCTTTTTAAAGGATATTTCATATAATTTCACGCTTAAAAGACAGCAAACGTCCAGGACGTTGCAGGTTGTTTGTTTAGCGGCCAAGGAAATTGGAAAAAAGCGCCGGAAAATGCCTGGCTGAAAAGCACTCGAGACTGGCGACTGAAGACCGAGGCCAAGACCCCGTCAAGAGCAGCCGTCGCTTTACCCACGTGCCAAGCAGCTTAAAAAATACGACAGCAGGCCTCGTGCTCGTCCTGCTCGTCCTTTATCCTGGCTTGTTGTTGTTGGGCAAATTTGCATGCGCCTTTTAAATCAATTATTGTTAAATATTTATTTCTTGACAGTCCATTTTAGAGGGGTTCGACTGTTGCAGGGCATATTATCCTAACATAAATTACATGATTGATTTCATTCGAGCACAGCGAGAACGAATAGTAGCAGAGCAAGGACTCGCTCCAAGGAGCAGCACAGGACACACACAATGCGTAAGCACAAGAGAAAACAATGGGGCAAGAGTAAACAAAATGTAAATGCAAAGAAATGCTTCTTTCTTTGGCTTGGCTTTGGCTTTGGGCCTTGATTAAAAAGCTTCGGAATTAGCATATCATTTGCTGCAGTGCGAGTATTCATATTCCTATCTGGAGCAAGTATCTATAAATACGTAGGGGTATGTGATTGGATGCTAGGGGTACTCATGCATGACAGCGACAGGATACGCTATGAAAATGATGGCGAAGACTTTCTACAGCTCTGATCAAAAATTAAATAACCAAGTGAGACCTGTAACATACTCTATGCATATAATTAGTTAATTTTACAGATTCCGACAAACTATTTTAAATGTTTTTGGGAATTCATTGGCTGATTTTACACATTTCTAATTCATTACGGATTTAAAACTATCAGGCCTGTTCCGAATTTCACTTTCGATAAGATTTGTCGGAATTGAATTTCTTCAACCTGCTATAATACCATTTCGGCGATATTCAGCGGATTGATTTCACTTTGAGTTGGTGAGTTTGAGTCGGATAAAGCGAAAAACTCTTAGTCTAAATTCAAAGTGAATAAATGCATATCACTAAATGCTAAATAGTAAAAAGTGAAAACCGGAACAGGCCTGTATATGAATTACCTTATTTCGGAAAACTTCTTTAAGTATGTCAGATAAATTTTTAGTACACCAATGTCATATATCAGGGTAAATTAGCTAGAAATCATACATATTTCAAAAATAAAATGAACTAGAAATATTGAATAAAAATAATAAATCAGGCCTGTTTCGAATTTCACTTTCGATGCTCTAATACTAAATCGGCTACATTCAGCGGATTGATATCACTTTGAGTTGATGAGTTCAAGTCCAATAAAGCGAAAAACGCTTAGTCTAAATTCAAAGTGAATAAATGCATATCACTAAATGCTAAAAAGTAAAAAGTGAAAACCGGAACAGGCCTGAATATTTATATAAATTTATTAATTTTTAATGATGAATGTCGATCACTTAGGCTTTTATAAAATGTATATAAATATTTAATAAAAATACCTTTTTTCAATAGAATAGAAAAGAAGTTCATGTGTATTAATCAATGCCTTTTTTAATTTTTTAATAATAATTTTTAATTTGTTTAATATATTAAAACTTTTATAAAGAGTTTCTCAATCTCTCCACATCATTTGATTTAACTTTTCCTTAGTTTCCCTTTATAGTTTGCCCTTATCAATTAATTATATACACTTCAACTTTTATTTATTTAAGTTTATATAATTTTATCTTTATTTCATTGTTGTTGTTTTTATAGACATTTCAGTTAGTATGGGATCTGGGATCTGGGATCTCGGCCTGCGCATCTTTGGGGCAATGTGCAGCGTTGTGTGTTTTGCTCAGTGGCGCGTTGACATCGCCATCAAAATGCTTTGACGTGGTTTTTGATTGACAGGAAACTCATAAATAATTCATGTCATTAAATCATGTTACATTTTTTTTTTTTTCAGCTTTCTGCTTCATCTTCTTCTGCAGTCGCATCTCCAACATCTTCAGCTCCCCCACTGACGTTCCGAGTCGAGGTCGGGGCCGCGCCATTGAAACGAGTTTCCTTGGCCAACAACAGCGAAGAGGGGACTGAAAGTGGAACTGGGAGTAGGAGTTGGACTCGGAGCTACGAGTGCTGGAC
The DNA here is from genome assembly GCA_037043435.1 of Drosophila suboccidentalis. NCBI lineage: Eukaryota > Metazoa > Arthropoda > Insecta > Diptera > Drosophilidae > Drosophila > Drosophila suboccidentalis. The sequence goes on along the minus strand of JBAMBK010002196.1, from coordinate 74,678 downwards.
ATTTAGTCAGAGAGAGAGAGGCCTAGCAATTAAATGTGAAAACAGTTTCGTTCCATTGCCCACAGTCGTCCACAGTCGCCCCATCGATGCATGTGCTCGTAACTGTAACTCAATTCACTCAGCACTCAGATTTTTTTAATATTTCTTGCTGAAAAACTTGAAGGAAATAAGTTTTCAATGAATATAATTATGCAAAGCAGGCGAGAAGAAGGACACATTGCCAGGACACCCAGCTCGCTGGGTGGGCGCCTGACGGACCTTTCAGAGGCCCCCAAAATAAAAAAAAAAGAAAGAAAAACGCATTAAAATTACCAGAAATGACGAAGATGTCGCCAACAAAAAACGGAGAGAAGAAAATGGCGATATGAAAGCAGCTTGGGCATATTTAAATAATTTTCCTCCACTCTGTCATAATATTTTCATATTATTGCTTGTTTTAATTCCTTGTTTCACGATTTCATATTCTATTTTTCTTTCTTTTTTATCTACGCATTTTCTCTCTGTCATTTTCTTTGCATTTGCTGTCAATTGTCCTTCAGCTGGGCTCAAAAAAAGAAAAGTTTTTAATTTGTATCAAAGATTTTTGGGCGCAGTTTTTAATGAAATTTCTGGCATTGGTCTGCCAAAGGATTTTCTCGCTTGCCGCGCATAATTTGCATAAATTGCGACTCTCTCTCTCTCTCTCTCTTTCTGTCTCCCTCTGAGCTGGGAGCAGGAGCTGCAATTTTTAATTTGTGATTTTCTAGCGAGTGTCCTTAAGGAAGTTTGACGACAACTTTTTCAGTTGCGGTTTTAATTAAAGTAATTTATGAGCTTGTTGCAGCTCCTGTTGCCGGCTTTGTGCCCCTCCTACTGCTGTTGCTGGTTACTTTAAGCTGGCAAATCATTTTAATTGCTTTGCAATTTTTCGCAGCATCAGCAGCAGCCACGCCCTCTAAAGACCATCTTCAGCCTCCTTCTTTTATTTGTGCTTTGTTGCTGTTGTTGTCGATGGTGTGCGGCGATAATAATTACACGTCACGCTGCCACGCAATCAAAACATTATTTGTGCAAAATCACGGAACTGAACTGAAGCGGAAGTGATGAAGGACTTCAGGACTTATTGGCTGCACGCGTTCTCGTTGACGCCGACGCCGACGCCAACGCCAACGACGACAACACCAACAGCAAAAGTTTAAAAAAATGTATCCTCGACCGCACCCCATTTGAATTACAGTGTCGGTCGCAGTAGTCAGGGTTAAAGTCAGCGCCCAAGTCAGAGCCAGAGCCTGATCCTCGTTGTCCCAGGGGCCGCCACTTCGCGCGTGTTAAATTCAACGCAACGCAACGCGTGCGGTCACGTGGCGGGCGGGCGAGCGGGCGAGCGTACGGCACGCCCACTTTCATGATAGTCGCAATCGTTTTGCTGAGATTTTAACAAAACAACGACATCGAACATCAACGATGATGATGATTTCTGGCCAGCAGCAAACCCAATCAGCAAACAGGGGCAAAACGGAGAGCGGAAAAGCAACGAGTAACAACGGCAAATCGTTGAAATTTATGCAAATTATTGTCAATTTTGGGAACATGGGGAATCCCAGTAAAAGCAGTGCGAAAATTTGACTAAATGCTTTATAGTCAACTGAGAGAGAGACATGACGGCTGTCTGTCTGTCTATTGTCCTGCAGGGACACATCTCCAAACTGTTGCACGCCAACAATGTGACAGAAACATATGTTGCCACAATCAACGACAGCAAATCCCGTTCCCGTTCCCGCTCCCAGTCGACGAGGATGCAACCCTTTGACATCCCCACACAAAATTGTCGATACTCGTAGCAGAAATTTGGATTTGTGGTAGTCAATAAGGATAACTGAATCCTGCTTTTAACTGGTGAGAATACACATAATTTCGTTATAAATCAAAACTATCTTTCAACTGAATTATTATTTTTACAATTGGAAAACTATAATAACATATTACAAATTAATCTTATGTAGTTTTACTATTTAAGAATATTTTCAAAATAATACAATACAAATTTATTGCAAATATTATTTTTTTTTATTTTTGTATAAAAATACATATACGGGGGTGCCACAGAAATCGCTTTCGCTTGAAATTCACTTAAATTTCATACAAATTCCAGTGAAATTTAAGCGAAAGCGATTTCTGTGGCAGCCTTGATAATTTAATTTGTATGGATTCTCAATAATATTCAAAAACGAGCATTTATTGTTTATTTAATCATTTATTATTCTGAATATTTATTATTAGTTTCATATTTGTAAGCTTTTGTTCTAAGTATTCGAAAATGTCCTTTTATATGTATCGATAGAATAACATGGAAATTTCGCTCTTATGTCAGAACCAGATCAATGTTAAGATATTGTTTCGCATTTGTTGTATATTACTTTCCGTTTGCCGTTATCAATATCATATTTTTTCCCACCATTCAGGACATCCCCTCGGAACTAACCCACCCCCTGCCAGGATGGGCGACACACGTCCGTGGCAATAAAAGCGCAAACGTTTCAATTCCGTTGCGGCTGACAAATGCACAAGAATTGCGAATGTTTCTGCCCCAAAAATATTACAATGATAAAAAATACAAGCGAAAAGAAAAACCCCGCAGCAAAACTTTATCTCGATGATGTCGAGTGTTTTGATTTGTAACGTTTCTCACTTCATTATTATGCAATAAATTCACATGGCCAGCTCGCATAATGGCATCCACAAACATGTCCCATATTTAACATATAATACATGCAAGGGGAGTTTTACCAAAATATACGGGGGTAGTTCTTGGCAATGGGCGGCAGCGGAAGTAGAGCGTCGCACTGGACGCTGAAACTGTGAAAAGTAATGAGGCATAGCATGACAGCAGAAGATTTTTTATCTGTCCATAAGAAGCCTTCGATTTTCGCAATAGTTTCTGAATCTGCTCTCTCGAAAGCTTAAAGTAGTTGGTTGTAAAACAAACTGATGTGAACTTATTTTCGTATTGTGTTGCCAACCACCTTCAAAAACTTTTGAAAGCTCTGGCAAGCTTTTGTACATTTCTAAATGCAAAACTTTAGCACGTACAAAGGGCGCAATCCGGATGAGCTTTAAGCTGCGGAATACTTTCACCGTTCCGATAAATAATCTGTATCAGGCGGCAGCTTTCATTCATTAGCATGCTTTGTGGCGTTCAAAGCTTTAAAGAAAACATACCCCCACCCGAAAAGATGTTAAAGCACAAATTCCGAAAGCAGTGCCCAAAACCCACCCCATAGGTAGTGAGAGTAACGCTGAGCATAAAAGCTCTCACGATGTTTTCTCGCATGTGTTGGTATGTAAGCTGCGCTCCGCTCTTCTTTTTAGTGGTCGCTACTCTCTCTCTCTCTCTCCCTATTGCTCAGCGCGTCGGACGCGCCGAATGAGAAAAGCACAAAAGTGCTGTGTGACACAAAGAGGAGTGTCAGGCAGCATAAATTTCAGCATACAAAATTCCACACAGAAGCGTCGCGTCGCAGCTAAAACTTTTTCGGCGAGTTTTCCGCAGAAAATCCATAAAAATGAAAGAACCGAGTGTAAATATTAAATGAAAACTGATGCGCAAAAGTTCCTTTAGTCTTAGAATAAATGTGTAAATAAAAGTAAGCCGTAAATGCTGCACGGCAATTGTGCCGCACAACAAATGATTCCGGACTCTCAATACGATTGTGAATCTTAAAATCGAAATGTGGCCTCGGCCGAGTGAGTGTGTGTCCAAGTGGCGCTGCGTATAAATCAAACAAGTTTCTATAAAAACGCGCAGAAGAAAACGTCGAAACGGGCAAATAAAAAATGCCAATGGGAAACGAAAATCATAAATAAAACATAAATTATGTTTTTGGCAGCAGCAACCAAAATAATATTCCATATACAAAAAAAAAACGCCGCGCAACAAACGAAAATACAGATATATTTTGATTTTTTTTTATAAATAGAAAAATCAATTTCGCACGCAGCGCGCACTCAGACACACACACATACACACGTACACTTCAACGCATACAGGAGCAAGCAGCAGCAGCAGCAGCAAAAGACTGAGAGAGGCGGCGAGCGCTGGAGCTTGCTCTCTTTGCTCTCTAAACGATTGTTCGGCTGTTTGGCGCCTCGCTGCCTGCCTCATTCGACAGCCTGCTGCCTGCTGTATGTTTGTATATGCGGTGTATACATGTTTGTGCATGTGTGTCTATTATAAGCAAAACTGTGAACGAGAAAGAAAGAGGCTGTCGCTCTGCTTTGGTCAGCGCACTGGCTCCGCTATGTGAGAATATAATTGAATAAAATTCAAGTGTTTTTGTTGCATTATTTGTTGTGCTTATTATTGTTATTTGTTTAAATTAGCAACAACAACAAGAATAACAACAAAGCACGCGAGTGTTGAAAGCTGCAAAACGCGCGCGTCTCCACAACAAAACAACAACAACAGGGACAGCAACACACATAAAAACAATAACGAGAGAAATTACAGACATACATATATTGCAACCCTGGCCAAACCCTTTTATGGGTTTTTGCGCTGCCCTGTGCTGTGCTGTGCTGTCCTGTGTCGTGCATGTTTACAAATTGACGCTGCAAATTGAATTTATAGCTCACAGAACGAAACAAGTGGTTGGCCAGCCAGTGGGTGTTGTTGTTGTTGGGTGGTTCCGTGTTGCCTTTTGTGGGGTCGGCATGTCGGTGGGTCGGTCGTTTTGTCCAAGGTAAAAAGTTAATTTCCGCTACGTTTTAAAAGTTTTTGCCTTTATGTGTTTGGTTTAAACTGGAAGTAGTGGGTGGGCGGGCGTTTTACGCACAACGTCAACGACAGCAACAACAACAACAACAATAATCGTGAATGACGACAAATGAAATTCTCGAACAAGTGGCCAAAGCGGAATGTTCCATTCTTTCAGATGTTGTTGCTGTATTTGTTGATTTCGAAATGTGCACAACAACAACAATAATAATATCAGCAACAGCAGCAGCAGCAACAACAACTGGAGATCAAATAAATTAAATTTACACACATAGTTAAATTAGTGAAAATTGAATAAAACACAAGAAAGCAAACAAAAGCAGCATAGACGTGTGACAAAAACGTAAATAAAAGAGAGGTAAAGCAATCGTCGAAAGAAAGAGAGAGAGATAGAGACAGGTCGTCAGCAGACTACGCAGAACGTGTCGAGCAACAAATTAATAAAAAATTGAAAACATACAAAAACAACACAGAGCGCCAACCTCAACGCCAACGTCAACGTCAGCGCCGCCGTCAACAACAGTCGCAGTCGCCGTCGCAGTCGCAGCAGCCGCACAGTCAGAAAATGGGCTGTGGACAGAGCAAAATACATTTATATCCCAGAAAATCGAAGAGTAAAGCAAATGGCAAGAAAGGAGGACATGGTAAGCAGGCAGTATTTTACAAAAGGAGTCTTCACTGTGTGTTGTCTCTGTTTGCCTTAGACACATACATATACATACATGCTTGTGCATACATATACATTGTAACAAAAGCTTACACGCATGACGACATCAATTTGCCTGCAGCTGTGTGTTTGTGTGAATGTATACGTGTGTGTGTATAACCCACCTGTTTTCACAATGAGGACATCATTGATTAATATGTCAGCAGCAAGGCTTATGCCGTGCATTCGCCTGACAATACACGTAGACCTAGGCTTATAACCTGCAAACTTGCATACTATAAATATGCGGAGTGTATACATGGCATGTCTGTGTGTGTGCCTGTGTGTGACTTTATACAGTTAGTCAAGTAATTGATTTGACAATGTAAAAATTTAAGTATTTGCTATTTATTTAAGAAAAATATTATTTACAAAAATATTACAATAACAATAGTATAAAATAAAATTCCAAGAAAATAAATTTTTTTTTGCAATATAAAACAGGAATGTTTTAGCTTGTCAAAAGAATTACCTGACTTACTGTATATTAAAAATATGAAAAATAAAAGTGTTGCCGTAGCCTACATTTCAAACTTTTGGCTGTTCCCCGAGAGCCTTTTGGCATTGTTGTTGTTGTTGCTTTTTGCAGCCTTTCTCTTCCATTTTCAGTCTGTTTCTGAGTATGTGTGGGTGTGTGTGTGTGCGTGTGTAATTAACTGCTAAAAGGCAACTTGTTGTTGCAGTGGGCGTAACAGTTGAGTGGGTGTGGCCCTTTGGGAGCCTTGCCTCTATTTATGTATGCGTGAATGTTTTGTGTGTGTGTGTGTGTAAATGTTTGAGCTGCGTTCAAAACGGGTTAACAAAAGTGTAGCATACACAAAGGCGCCATTGTACCATAAACGACCCAAATTCTATTGGCCTAAGCTTTGTCAGCCTCGCTTCTGTTTCTTATTCTTCTTCTTTTGGACCAGCTAGATTAATTATAAAGTTTTTCATTCATATTTTGTTGCGGATGCCAAATTGGCATTAATATGCATAACTCGTTTTAATTAAATTCGAGAGAATTTGCGAGTACGAGTAAATTTTAGAATTTTTAAGTTTCTAGTAAAAAAATGTGTTCGCTTTTATTGTAAATTTATTTCCATATCAGAAATAAATGTAGAGAAAGACAGGTGTTTGTTTTGTTAAAATAATTTTGCCGACTATTGTACTTTAATACCCTGAGAAATATGAATGAAACTGTCCAATTTCGTGAGATGATTAAAGATTGTACACTAAAATTTAAATAAATAACTATTTTTAAATTTGAATATAAAAAGAACGGAGTAAAATACGTGGTTAAATTTAATTCATATCTTTAATTTTATATTTAAAAAAATATATATCAAATAATCCGTAACTATTACTTGTAAGCAATAAAACAAATAAAAACTAAAAATATTATTTAACAACTTTTAAGAGCTACGAGTTATAAAAATATAAATGATAGTATCTTTTTATCTCAATTCTGTAATTGTTGTTCTACTTTTCCAAGACTTTTTCGGTTCATTTTATGGCCAGCAACTAAACATTTTACAACACTTTCCGCATTTTATTACTAAAGTTTGCTAGTTGCTTTCCCAAACTTGCTGCTTAGTTACATTTCTTACATATGTTACAAACTCCCCTCTCACTCTTACTCACCCTCTCTCTATCTCTCCTTCTCTCACTCTGCAGCCGATTCAGATGCCGAGACGGACGAGGACGAAGGCCACATTGAGGATGCTGAGAAGGCGCAGCAGCGTGAGCGCGAGAAGCATGACGAGAGCGAGGAGCAAAGCAATAAGGACATACAGGACACCGAGGAGGACGTGGCCGTGTCGCTGCTGCGTGCCAAGAATCTATCGCTGCTGCAGAGCCAGTAAGTAGTCACTCAATGTCGCTGTCCCCCCCCTAACTCCATTCAACTAAAACTGCCTGCACCTTGCAGAGAAATATCATCAAGCCAACAGAATTTCTTCCGCATGCTGGACAAGAAGATCGACGAGGTAAGCACGCGAGCAATTAATCAATAGAAGGAGTACTTATTTAAAGTGTTTTTATTTTTATTTTTTATTCAGGGTCCGGACTACGATTCTGCCAGTGAGACGGAAATTGCCTTGGAGGAGGCACGACTGAATGCACTGGTGCAGCATTGGGAGTCCGCCAGCCTCACCGCATCCATATGCTCCTCGGCCAGCCGTTCGCTGCAGACGACGCCCATCCGGCAGGTGGTGCAGGCGCCGCTTAAGGCGAGAGGGGCAGCTGGCGGTGTCAGTGGTCATCTGCTGCAGCCATCCGCCGCGGCATGCAATACGATGCCTCCGACGGAGTATCTACCTCAACACGTCTTGGCGGGGCGACAGCAACAACAACAACAGCAGCAACAACAACAGCTTCAACAACAACAACAGCTACAACAACAACAACAGCAAGCGGCAAATCTTTACCAGCAACAACAGCTCATTCTGTTACCTCAGCTCGATGCCAATCTTGTCAATACGTCCAATGCAAATGCAGCGGCGGCCGCACAGCTCGTCCAGCTGCAACAGCAGCAGCAGCAGCAACAACAGCAACTGGTCATGTACCAGCAACAGCAGCAACAACAGCAGCAGCAACAACAACAACAACAACTGGCTGCCTATGGCGGTCATCTACTGACGCTGCCCGCTGGCTCCAAGCCTCAGAGTGTAAGCCCCAAGCGGATGTTGTATGGCGCCGTGCCCGCACCGCCAGTTAGCGCTCCTGTTCAGTACATTGCCGCCAATTCGCCGCTGATGCAGGCGGGCGTAACGGGTTTCCTAAATGGCGCTGGCGCAACAGCCGGACGAGCGCCCTTGCAACTGTCCTACTATGGCGCACCGAGCACTGCCCCCCAAATCGCTGCCCAGGCAGCGGCCTCCGTTCCCATCGCCTCCGAATCTTACGAACCACAAACCGCTCCACACAGCCAAAGTCATCAGCAACCGTTGCAGTCGCTGCAGCAGCCACAAACGTCGTCGCAGCAGCAACCACAGCAGCAACACCAGCAGCAGCCTCCACATCCAACGGGCGCCTACTACGGCGATGTCATGCACTCTGTGCAGGTGAGAACGGGAGACAATCTCATAAAAATATGATACTCAAATAGTATGATAATACAATAGTTTATTGGCTTCTCTTGATTATTACTAGTTATACCCGTATATATTGTATTCGTTGCAATGCATGTAACAGGTAGAAGAAAGCATGTCCGACCCTATAAAGTCTGATCAGCATCAACAGCCGAGTCGATATAGCCATGGCCGCACTGTCCGTCCGTCTGTATAAGAGCAACCAAATTTGGTACACAGACCTATATAAACCCCACGCAGATCAAGTTTGTTTCAAATTTCAAAGCCACCACTTGCACAGTTTTCAAGATATTAGGGATTTTTTACTAATAAAAGTTAACTACTATTATTAACTACTATCCTACTAAATCGTAACAAGATCGGAAAAATAGAAAGGTGGTAATGGCTGATTGAAGTTTTTAGGGAAGTAAGTGTAAGTGTAAGTGCCTAAAAGCATGCAATAAATAATATGTTAAATTTATTTAAATAAGTAACGGGTATTCTATAGTCGGGAGCTCGACTCTAACTTTTCCCACTTGTTTTATACTCAGAATATCCCTAGTGAAATGAACTAATAAAATCCCTTTCCCTTTCTATTATTAACAGACGGCGCCGCCAACGGAATATAAATTTCCGCCGGCCATAAGCGTGCAGCGATTGGCGCCCCAAGTGCAGCGGCAGTTGCGGGAGACGCAGGAACTCATAAAAGACTCGTGTCCGCAGCTGTATGCGGCGGGCTATGGCAGCCCAGGACCACCGATACGCAATCCCAACCGGAATCCAACTAGAACTAGACCCACCCTGGAGACGCAGTTCTCGCAGGAACTCTCGTGATATCTATATATGTAAAAAGCAAGCAAAAACCGTAGCAAAACAAAACAAGTAAAAAATATATAAAAAACAAAAGAACAAAAACAATGCAAGAAACACACACAGAATTAGTCAACTGCGCCAAAGAAAAATTAAGCGAAATTTAACAAAAAAACAAATATAATATAAATTAAATTAAAACTAACAAAAAACAAAAGCAAAAAAAAAAGCGAAGAAAATCGATAAATAATTGTAAAACTGCACTCAATGTTTCAATCCTCGCCCCCCTTCCAAGGGGTAGAAACCCCAATACGACAATTTATAACAGCAACAACAAAAGGAAAAGCAAAGAGAAAAAAGAAAAACAAGTAAAACTACTACAACTACTAAAAGCTTTGCGAAGCAACAAATTAAATGCATTATAACTACATATTAAAGTCGAATATGTAATCAACCGACAGCCAAAGAGCGAAAGATTGAAGATGGACGGACTAGAATGCGCCAGACAAATAGTTTTAGGATCGAGTATAACATTATATATATATATATATACAAGAGAAATTAACAACCACACCCATAAACAAAACAAGAACTAAAAACAAGTAAACAAAAATGACTTCTACATTCTCTCACAATTTTGTTAGTCATAATATCATTATTCATCGTGTAATTTTGAAAATTATTTCTGTAAAATGTGTGAGCTAAACAAGTTTTGAACCAAAGTGTTATACGAGTAATGTTGAAGCTAGAAAGATCTATGCATGATGATTTATGGACGGATAATGATGATTGAATGATCATGGGAACGATGCTGTCTAGTAATATTTGTATACTTTAGTTCTATTTATTATTATGATAATTTTGGATGTATAATAGTTTTTTCTTATATAAAATATATTTAAAAATGAAAATAAAAGCAAATCAATTAAGTTTAGAAAATCCATTGCTTTCTTAATTAATTCAATTACAGGACAAAAAAACTTACAGGTATTAAATTATATATTTATTAACACTGCAGTATTAAAAGCTGGTAAATATAAAATTAAAATAAACTCCATTCCATTTATATATATTATATTTTAAATTTAAAAGAAGTATTGAAGCACGTCTAATTAATTCCTTTATTCATAGTTTGTAAATCAATTCAAATGTTTACATTAAATGGAATTGTACATTCATTTCATTAATTATTTTGTTTATTGTTGTTGATGTTGAAGTTGTGATAGTTGTTGTGTATGTTCCAGCTAAGCAATTAATTAGACTAGTTACATAATATGGTTTAATATTCATTTGATTCTAATAAATTGACATTTGTTTTGTCTGTGTGTGTCCGTGTCGTATTATTTTGTTATGATTTGGAGCATTGCAAATAAGTAATTTTGCACATTGATATAGAATAGAATATTCGAGAATAATTACAGAAATCAAATACGCTAGGGGTATGGAAGCTAAATGCCAACAGTGAGCGGGCCTCTGAATGAATGCCCTTGTTTTGGACTAAGCCATAGCCTAGCCTAGCAACTATGTGTCGTATGTTCAAGTTGTTTGATTATTATTTAAACAAGAAAGAGGGATTTATCAAATAGTAAGCGTATTTGATTCCAATATAAACCATATTATATTGCTAACATGTGGGCGGAGGAGATCTACACAAGTCTGGGACCTCAGCGTGTCTCTTAGCACGTAAGTTTACTCTTGTGTGTGTTTTTCTTTTCTGTATTTTAGTGCGTATGATTGTGTGTGTGAGTGTGTGTTTAAGAGTGTTTGTGTATGTGTATGGTGTCTGTGAGTAGGAAAGGAAATTACAATAGAGCAAAAACCTTGGACCTTTTAAATACTGAGGTCCTACAATTTAAGCTCATACAATTTGGCGATTACTGTCTTAGTTTTGTACGGGTAAAGGTGGTGGCGGCATCACATACGGCATCGCATATGGTGCACGGTATGCACTGGCTGGTATGCTGGGAGCGCCTCCATTCAAGGATACTGTCGCCATACTGCTGGACATGCTGGAATACTGTCCGTAGGCCTGTGCTTGTGGCATCGCTGCTGTTGCGCCACCTGCCACCTGCTGTGCTTGTTGCTGCTGTGGTTGTTGTGGCTGCTGTTGCTGCTGCTGCTGCTGGGGTAGCGGCGGCGGTGGCATATTAAAGTTCAAGGCAAAGCGAGATCGTTTCTGTTCGACACCATAACCATAGCCAGCTGCAGCGGCTGCTGCATTTGCGGCTGCTGCTTGAGCTGCGGCCATATGTGGTGGCTGATGTTGCTGTGCAGTTGGCGGCTGAGCTTTTGGCTCAAAGCAAGCGGCATTTGGATTGAAACGCGAGTACTGCACACCATTGGGTTGTTGTGCCTGTTGCTGCTGCTGTTGTTGTTGTTGATAGCCACCGCCTGGTGGACGATAGCTGGCTGCCTGGGCAGGCGGCGAGTTGCGTGACGGCTTCTGATCGTAACGTGGTGGACCACCTGCTTGGTAGCCACTGTTGTTGCTGCCATTGCGATGCATATTGTTGTTGTTCTGGTTGTTGCGATAGTTGTTGCCACCGCCCATCTGTGGATTGCGTCCCTGATAGCCGCCACCATTGCCTCGATAGCCCATTCCACCGCGCTTCTGATAACCACCACTTGCGGCCATGTTCATCAGCTTGGGATTAATGGTCTAAACGTAAAGACAAGAAAGATAATAAAGTAATTAAGCACATTCCAAAATATAAAATCTCTTTCAACAAAATGGGATTTTCTCTCTCACCTGATGAGCCTCGCGCAGAACCTGGATCAAATCATTGGCCTTGTTGGCATTCGAGTTCGTGAACAAGGTGTATGCTGTGCCCGTATTGTTGGAGCGGCCGGTACGTCCGATCCGGTGCACATAGTCCTCAGAGTTCGAAGGATAATCATAATTGATCACAAACTTGACATCGTCAACGTCTGTTTGATATGAATTTGATTGGAAAATTGAAGAAGTTGTCAATATGTTAAAACGATTTTCGCAATTGTACATTTAGCAATACATATTATCAAGAACTATAAACAAAAACAGAAACTTATGTGTGTGTTTAATAATTATTTGGTTTTCGATTGAATATTTGCTAAACTTAAATAAGCACTTGATTCATTTGATATCGTTTTGTTTATTTTTTTTTTCATTTATTTTAATATTAATTAATAAGTTTTTTTTTTAGTTTTTTGTATTTTTTTTTTGTGTTTGTTTAATTTGGTTTGTACTTTGAACAAAAATTTCGCCATCAATACTATTTAGCGTATATTAACAACTATACATCTTTGGCAAACAGATATATGTTTTTTCTATACTGCAGAAATGTGGACCTCGACCTTTGTGTTTGTCATTCTTATGCTTTTTAAAATACACAAATCTTTCGTTTACAAGTATATATTAAATATATGTATATATACTTTTAAGCTTAATGCATACAAGAGACGGCTTGATTAAACTTAAGATGTAGATTATATAATAATAATGTTATGATTTGGAGCAGGTGCTAGGATATAATGAAAATCGGTGGGATTGGATTCATTGTTGGGGATCGTAGGATGAGGTGGTCAAAATAAAACTAATTTGTTATGAAGAAAACAGTGATGAGTGGTAAGTCGGAGAGAGTGGGCGAGAGTTGGATCAAAATTATCCTAGTACTTACCCCGTGTGCGAATTATGATTATATTAGATAGGGCTTACGTAAATAATGTTGTTACAGCTCTGTTGTTGTTGTTGCGGTTGTCTTTGTTTGGTTGTAGTTGTTGTTGGTCTTATATTGTTGTAGATGTCTGTTGTTGTTGTTGAGCCTGGAGCCGCGGAGCTTAAGTGATGAGAGTTCCGCGTTGCTAAAAACTTAAGAATTCAACCCTCACCTTGTAAGTATATAAAGCTTAAACTTTTTTCTCTTTTTTTTCTGCTTTGTGTATACAACTTTTTTAACATTTAACTTTTGCTTTGCTTTGTTTCGTTATCATTTCATTTCTTTCATTTTCTTTTTGTTTACGTTTGCCATGTAAAAATCGAAGTCCATTTCAAAAAGTGCTGATGATATTTTTGTTCACACACAAATTTAGGTTTTATACATATAGGATCGACGTAATATACGATATAAATACATAATACTTTTATAATAAATACAAATAAGCTACGGATAATATAATAAGCATCAGTCAAAAACTTGTTGGCCGCAAAATGCATATCACGATTTAAATTTCTTTTTTTTATAACTATTATTTTACCGAATTTTATAGATAAAAATATATTAGATAAAAATACAATTAGTTTAAAAAAAAAGTTCCACCAGCTGGCAAATCATTTAAAGTCGTTTGAGCACAACTTGTAAATCGATCTTCAGATTGTTCAAGCTTAATTATTATTCAATATATTAATCGGATTTTGCTAAGCCATTGACTCCTTGACTGACAACAAATTGCATATGGTACGTTAGTTTACTCAAATGTGATTTGACGAGGCACAACTAAAGACTAACATATATAGTATGTATATAGAAAGAAGGCCAACAAACTAAAAGTACAACGATACATACATAGATGTATACTATATACAAAGAATAAAGAACTTCATATAACCAGCAAAATGCATGGAGAACACATTCCCCTCATTATTTCGACCACACCATTTTCAAATACTTTTCTTTTGTTTATAAGAATAGCAAAAAAAAAGTTTCACAGAAAAATAAAAATTAAAAAAAAAGTGGAACAAAAGATATTAAAGTAAAATGAAAAGCTAATTTGTTTGCTTCCCCGTGCGGAAGCTTGAGAAGATGGGAGAACGGTTAGACATGCAATGCATAACTTAACCTGTAAATTCGCAACGGTCAAGTAAGTCTCACTTAAAAACGGTGAGAGAGAAATATGTATGTATAGAGAGAGAGAAAGAGAGAAGCAATTAAGTCGGAGAGTGAAGAAGGTGAAGCGAGTAGAAAAAAGAGAAAGAGAAGAGAGAAAGGCTGGTCGGTGTTGGCCGATTCATCGCTGACGGTCGCTGCCAGACGACGACGACGACGAATCAAATAATGAAAGAAACCATTTGGCACTTTGGCATTTTGGCCTTTGGGCATGTTGTTGATCCACAGCAACACTTGCTTGGTTATTGGTTATGGAGCGCATCAATAAAAGACAACAGCGCAGCTGTTTAGCCAACTGCAAGCGCAAATGCTACGAAAAACTCACCCAATCCGCGAGCGGCCACATCGGTGGCCACCAGTATGGAGTGCCGTCCGTTGCGGAAACTGGACAGAACAAAGTCACGCTCCTGCTGCGACTTGTCGCCATGTATGGCACATGCGCGCCAACCCTGCCGTGATATATTACGCGTTATCTCATCCACACGCTTCTTGGTCTCTACAAAGATGATGGTCTTGGTCTCGTTCTCGCTAGAGATTTGTGTTAGCAGCTGGATCAGCTTGACTATCTTCTCCGACTCATCGCAGACATCAACGATCTGGAGTATATTGTGATTGGCACTCAGCGAGAGTGAACCAATGTTGACCTGGATGTAATTGTTTAGGAATTCCTCAGCCAGCTGACGAACTTCCTTTGGCCAGGTGGCGGACCACATGAGCACCTGGCGATCGGGACGAATCTGTTGCATTATCTTGCGAATTTGAGGCTCAAAGCCCATATCCAGCATACGATCGGCCTCGTCCAGCACCAAGTAGGTGCAGCGTTTCAGCGAGGTTGTTCCTCGCTCCAAGAAATCAATGAGGCGTCCCGGTGTAGCTATCACAATTTCAACACCTCGCTCCAGGTCACGGGCCTGCTGACCTTTAGGGGCACCGCCAAAAATGCACGTATTGCGCACCTGCGTATTCGAGCCAAATTCAATGGCCACCTGCTGGATCTGTTGGGCCAGCTCACGTGTGGGGGCCAACACCAAGGCAATGGGTCCATCTCCGCGCTCCAAGCGCGGCTGATTGTTAATGTGCACCACAGCCGGAAGTACATAGGCCAGGGTCTTGCCTGAGCCTGTTTGAGCCACAGCCACAAGATCACGTCCGCTTAGAGCGATGGGCATACCCTGAGCCTGAATGGCCGTGGGCTTCGTGAATCCCTGTTTGCGTATCTCATTCATGACATAGTCGGGAAAGCCGCCCTCTTCGAACTCGATACTGGGAGTGGGCACCTCGTTGCCCTTAATCGTGATCTCGTTGCTGGACAAAAAGCTTTCTGTTTCGACTTGGGTGCGAGCCAACACAGAATCACATGGCTTATAGAAATTCTTGCGGAATGGAGTGAGCGACACTTCTGACCAAACAATCGTCGGCAAATGAGCGCCATGAGTCGACGTGCGATTGTTGTTGTTCTGACCACCAAAGCCGCCACCGTCGCGGTCATTGCGTGCTCCTGGGCCACCATTCATGCGGCCACCGTTAAATCCTCCAGCGCCGCCACCGGGCCCGCCGCGAACATATGGAGCGGTCCGATTACGCTGAAACATGCCCGCACCGCCGCCTGCGCCCATGCGATTGCTGGGCATTCCTCCGGCTGGGGCATCTCCCATAGAACGATATACCTGACAGTTATACCTGGAACGAGCGTTGTGCGCCATGAATTATAATTTTGAGCATCAAAAGCAGTTCTAAACGTTATTTTCTACTTTTCGATGTGATTTTCAATTGCTACTCTCTCAGCCATTTTGAATTATCGATTTTTAGCCAGAGTTCGAGAAAAAACTTTTCTCCCCTTCTCCCTCACACGAAGGTAATTTATTAAAATGCCCATTAAATATGACGACCCCAATAAAAAACTGATGTTACTTACATATTCATTGTTCCACTAAGTAAATTGCACAATAGTTTTCCAAATATTATACTTTTTTTCACTTTTTTTTTGCAATTTTCACTTCACCTAAAAATTTTCCAGGTTTTGTTGCTCCTCGTCAGGTTGCTAGTTATCGAAATCGTTGAGAATACTTGCGAATGCTTTTGCCATTCACAAACTTAACATTCTGTTAAACGATTAACAGTGACAATTATTGTTTTATCAAAAACTGGCGGTTATGGTTTTTTAATTTTGCATAAATTATTTTATTTTAATAAAATGCAACCGGATACTTGATGGGAAGACTGTCGGCGGCTTATAAATTGTTAAAAAATTAGTTTCTGGCAAATTATAACAGAGCTATTACAGAGCAGCTGACACTTTACATTCGATTAATAATCAGCAAGCAAAAATAGCTCGAGGAAACAGAAACGGAATAAAAAAGAACCAAAAATAGTTTCAAATTTATTTTCAGTTGAGTATTGGGGAAAATGTAATTTAATATTTATGTTTCTAACAAGGTCGTCAAACACAGTGCATATTCATTGTAGTAGATATTTTAAAATTTCATTTGCAATTGTTTTCGTTTCTCGTAGAAAGAGTGGACTGCAAAGAAGTGTCATCTTAGCATATGTGCCAAATAGGAGTGCTAGGAAGTGTCATCGTAGCATATGTGCCAAACAATTCAATAAAATAAATAAAGATGCGCACCAGTTACAAGAAAAATCGTCCATTTGATTTCAAGCTAATTGACCATGTAGAGCCAAATACTTTGCTGTATAAACGACAAACGGGACTTTCCAACTATGATGTGATGAAAGCCAAAAACGAGATCTGGTCGAAAATAGCAGAGATAATGGATTGCGATGGTAATTTCCTGTGATTCCCCCCACACTGAATATCATTTGTGATGAATTACTTTTCAGTGGATTTCTGCCTAATGCGTTGGAACAATCTGCACTACCAATATCGAAAGGAGGCTCGACGACCTGAGGGCTCAACATGGCCATATTTTGAGCGTCTGCGATTTCTATCCGAAGCACAAGTGCGATCCAAAGCCCAGTCGAGGACACAGTGTCCGCCACAAGTGCAATCCCAACCCATTGGGATGCCAAGAGAATCTCTGGTAGATCAGGATGCGTGGCAGTCTTACAATGATTGTGTGGTAATGCATGTCAGTGAAATTGAACAGCATGTAATTGAGGAAATTATTGAATCCAATGATCAAATTCTGCAAGAAGAAATCATTTACGAAGACGACGAACAGTCCAAAATCGAATCCACAGCAGCTCCGCCTTCCGCAGTGGAAACAGAAATGGCCGAGTTGCTCGCATCGCCGGCAAACGATTATCTGAAAATGGACAGAGTTCTCAAGCAACTCAAGGGCAATCACAAAAGGCTGGCGGAGCGACGCATTATGGCCTTTCTGCTCAAGTGCCAGCTGCGGGCTCTGGTTGACGAGCCCATCGACGATCTTGTAATTTAGAGCTCAGTAGACTTTCAACTTGT
This sequence comes from Drosophila suboccidentalis, assembly GCA_037043435.1. NCBI lineage: Eukaryota > Metazoa > Arthropoda > Insecta > Diptera > Drosophilidae > Drosophila > Drosophila suboccidentalis. Next base: position 57,073 of record JBAMBK010002196.1, on the reverse strand, counting down.
ATATAATTTGATTTTAATAAACAAACTTAAAAGAACATTTTCTATGCATCTACTTTGCACTTGTCTAGGTCATGCCAGGCAATCCTCGGCTTCGTTATGAACTCCTCGCGAGTCAAGCTATCCAGCATGACCGTCTGCTTGCGTACATACTTGACGAGTCGCTCGATTTGGGTATAATCATCGCACTCCATCTCAAAGAAGCGACGCCACAGGGCGCAGGCTAGAACCCGATCGTCTGACATGATGCCCTCGTCGTAGGCGATGAGCGCCGCTTGAAACTGTTCCGAGAGCGTTTCTATTTGCTGCCTCGTTCGGGAGGGATTATTGGCCTGGAAGCACAGCAAGTATTAGGAATAATTCTTAAAGCCACAGTCAACACTTACCCCCAACTTTTTGGCGCGGGTATTGACATCTCCCCACATGGCCTCAACTATACAATTGCGCAAAAAGCGTCCATCCTCGCCGGTTTCTGAGCCTTCGGCCATGGAGCGCATCAACAAGAGCCAAACGTGCAGTTCAGTCACCAGGAACCAGGAGTTGAACGTATTCGGCAGATTAAAGTCTCGAAAGAATGCCACATAGTTGATCTTATCCGCGACACTCTCGTACAACAGATGGCTGGTTACCTTGAGGCGCTGCAAGAGTTAAATTGTTAATGATTTCTCTTTTTAACTATGGTAACGGTCCAAGCTATGCGGCACACCTCCAAAAAAAAAAAAAAAATCCAAAATTAGAGCCTGATTTATGATGAATTTAGGTGTAAAAATTATTTCCGGGTCTTTTATAGTTTTTTTTTAAAATAATTTTGAAATTTTAATAAAAATGAACTATTTTTTTGTTCTCTTGGTGCATGTTGAATAATTTTGAACGTTTACCAACATTATTTTTTTATATTAATTTTTAACGTGATTTCCAACACTGTACAACGAAATCATGTCAAAGATTTGGATAAAACAAAAATTTAACTTTTTGAAAATAAACAAATCTCTTTCATAAAAATTGGTGGTCCTGGAAAGGACCGATTTGATGCCAAGGCATCATCAACAATATTGGTCAAGCGCAAGGTCAGGTGAAATTACATAGGGTCATCATCAATCAATCATCACCATAGAATCATTATCTGTTGTGTGAGGGGAAGGGAGTGTGATACAAAAGCGCCGCAGGCGAAAAATTTTTGAAAAAAAAAAATCGCGCGATTTTTTTTTTCAAAAATTTTTCGCCTGCGGTCCTTTAATTACATTTTACTTCTTCGAAAAAAAAGAACCATGCAAAGCTCAAATTGACTCTGGAAAACTCAAAAGAACATTCAAATAGTTAATTTTGCTTAAAAAGAACAAAAAATTAGTTCATTTTTATTAAAATTTCAAAAAAATTTAAAAAAAAAACTATAAAAGACCCGGAAATAATTTTCACACCTAAATTCATCATAAATCAGGCTCTAATTTTGGATTTTTTTTTTTTTTTTGGAGGTGTGCCGCATAGCTTGGACCATTACCTTAACTATATTTGATTTTTATATTCCTTACGGCTTTTGTGTTGGGCGTAAATCCGACTTTTGTGAGAACACGCTTTAATATGCCGCCATCCTCGGCAGCTGGCTTTGCTGTCTTGCCCGCACTGTCCAGCACAGATCCCGTCGAGCAGAGTCTGCATTGTTCGGGAATTCTCGCTGCCACAGCCGCCAGCACATGATGTTTATATGTGTGTTGATTCACCTGCGGGATAAAAACAGTGTGTGGTTTATATAAGACATTGGCAATTGCAGTTGCAGCAAAGTCTGTGTATTCCTATACCCCATGCTGTGATGTATCCACTTACCCGTGCTGCTGTGGTTAAGCCGTTAGCCAGCCTAGCTGCTGCGCGTGTGCACAACATGCTTTATTTAAAACGATTTTAATTTGTTTAAATCAAAACGCAATGTTACAAAAGGCTGGCAGTGCTGCCAACTTGGCGAGAACTAATTGCGATGCCGCTGACAAATCAGCTGATGTAACAGAGTTGCTCCTCAATTAACAGAAAAGTTGCCGGTAGCTATAATTTAACTTTAATTATTTTTTAAAACTGCCGCGAACATAAATTATTTTTTAATTAACTTGTTACACGAAATTACAACGGCTTTATTATTTTTAAAATCTTGCAGATCAAAATGCTGTTATCGTAGGCAAATGTAATGTCCACTGTTATATACATTACAGGATATGTTACAAAAACAAACAAAAAAATTATCCAAATTCACTTAAAAGAGCCAGTTTTGGCGCAAAAACGCCAATTGTGGCAACCGTGGCTGTAGTTGCTGAACAGCTGAGTGAAATCGTTTACAGGTGAAAATTTATATAAAAACAAATAACAAATATGCTGCGAATCAATGCTCAAATGTGGAAACAAATCTGTGTACTGCAACGAGTGCCGGCTGGCGCAAGTAGAAGTCCCAGGATCAGTCTGCAGTTCAGAACAAAGATGACACAACAGGCGCAACAACAACAAACAAAAATTGACTTTACAACGAGCATTAGGATTGGCGCCAAGGACAAGGATAAAATCACGGCATTGGGTTGGTTTCTACTTGTGAGTTGAATTCGTATACACGCACAATTCTATTTACTGACTGTTGTACTGTTGATTGCAGCTCATACCAGCGACCACATTTGGCTTGGGCTGTTGGCAGGTGAAGCGTAAAATCTGGAAAGAGCAGCTGATTAAGGATTTACATAAGCAACTCCATACGGCACCTGTACAGCTACCTGAGGAGTAAGAAAAGAGGCGGATACTTTGTTGGTTTATTTTTTATTATGCACATTTTAACTGCAGCTTAAGCGAGCTGTCTGAAATGGAATATCGTTTGGTCAAGTTGCGTGGTCACTTCCTGCACGACAAGGAGATGCGGATGGGACCACGTTCCCTCATCCGACCCGATGGGGTGGAGACCCAAGGCGGACTGTTCTCCCAGCGGGATTCGGGCAATGGCTATCTCATTGTGACACCATTCAAACTGGCGGACAGAGAGTGAGTCGTAGATATTAACTATCAAGTTGTATACTAATTATCTCCGTATTTCCACAGTGACATTGTGCTTGTGAATCGTGGTTGGGTCTCCAGGAAACACGTTGACCCGCAGACGCGTGCCTCGGGTCAGATTAAGAAGGAAGTGGAGTTGACTGCCGTTGTGCGCAAGGGTGAGAACCGTCCGCAGTTTACGCCGGATCACAAAGATGGCCAGGTCTATCTGTATCGCGATTTGCCCAGGATGTGTGCAGATACCAACGCAGCTGCCGTCTTCCTCGATGCCGTTTACGATCCCAAAGGCATTCAAAATAGTCCAATTGGTGGACAGACGCGGGTCACACTCCACAACGATCATCTGTCGTATTTGATAACCTGGTTCAGTTTATCAGCAGCAACTTCATACCTTTGGTATCGTCAGATTGTTAAGAGAATACCATTTTAAAACTCGTAAATTCGCAATTTTCTGAATGATTGTTGTTTATTTTATAAAAATTTACATGTTCGTGTAAATGCTTGTTTAATTATTAATCGTACAATAATCGTACAGAAATGGAAATTCTGTAGTGATTGAATTGCGGGTGTCCGTTTGCAACGGCTACGTTAAATATTTATATTGCAACTGGAACGACATTTGGTTGTATGTATGTAGGAATAGAAATAGGAATACTTAGGCGTATATCTAGCGAAATACTCGTACTTGAACTATTTATATAAAAAACAAACGCATATTTACAATCGTAGTCTCGTAAATACTGGAAATTGTTGACACTTTTAAGTCTTATTGCCACCACACATCTGGACACCACCAGTTTACAGCTGTGGCACAATGCCCCACGATCTCAAGAGTCCGGCGCGTTGATACTTCTTTCCAATGGTCTGGACATGGAAGCCAATCTGCAGCAGTCGCTCGTGATCGAGAATTTTGCGTCCGTCAAAGATGTAGGCTGGCTTCATCATGGACTGATAGATGCGCTTATAGTCCAGATCCACAAATTCATCCCATTCCGTGCAGAGAACAAGGGCATGAGTGGCACGCACAGCACTGTAAGGATCACTGTGAATTTGGACCGCCTTCTTGACGTTCTCTGGAGATTCCGTAACGCTGGGATGCGTTAGATCATCAATGATTTGCTCCGGCTCCACTTTCGGGTCATAGATGTCCAGCTTAGCGCCTTCCTCCAGCAACGTCTGGCACACGGTAATTGCCGCCGTCTCGCGTGTATCTCCAGTGTTCTTCTTGAAGGCAAAGCCCAGGATGGCAATACGTTTGTCGGACACCGTGTTGAACAGGCTCTCGATGATTTTCTGCGAGAAGCGACGCTTCTGATAGTCGTTCATGTCGATCACCTGCTGCCAATAGGTAGCCACCTCGGGCAGATTCAAGTTCTCGCATATGTAGATCAGATTGAGTATGTCCTTTTGGAAACAGCTGCCGCCAAAGCCCACCGAGGCCTGCAGGAACTTGGAGCCGATGCGCGAGTCCAGACCCACGGCCCGAGCCACCTCGGAGACATCCGCTCCGGTTGCTTCGCACACTGCGGACAACGAGTTGATGCTGGAGATGCGCTGCGCGAGGAATGCATTGGCTGCCAGCTTGGACAGCTCACTGCTCCACGTATTTGTGGTCAGTATGTTCTTTTTTGGTATCCAGTGCTCATAGATCCATGACAGCTTCTCCACTGCCTGATGTCCCTCCGGCGTCTCCTCGCCGCCAATCAAAACACGATCCGCATTCAGCAAATCGTTGATGGCCGTGCCCTCAGCCAAGAATTCCGGATTGGACAGTATGTCATAATGGATGCCTGGCTTTTGGTTTGCCCGCAATATATGCATAATGCTCTCCGCGGCACGCACTGGCACCGTGCTCTTCTCAACCACGATCTTGTTGGACTGTGCAATCTCGGCAATCATTCGCGCCGCACTCTCAACGTATTTCAGATCCGCAGCACGACCTAAAAATAAAATTAGACTAATTTAATACAACATATGCATATGTATGGGGTTTCTATAGAACTTACCCTTGCCACTGCCACAGGTCTTCGTGGGCGTGTTCACCGATATGAAGATCAGATCCGCTTCTTTGATGGCTGTTGTTATGTCCGTGGAGAAGAACAAGTTCACATTGCGACACTTCTTGACCACCTCATCGAGACCGGGCTGCGGGACAGAAAAGAAGTGTATAGATTTTAGCTTAAGTTTCGTAATTGGATTATGTTGTACATACAGTTACTCAAGTAATTGTTTAGACAAAGTAAAAAAATCGCATATTTTATATGGAAAATATACTTTTAATGGTTTTTCCTATTTTATTATCGTTGCTATGGTTCTTGGAACAAATTAAGAAAAGATACATAGAAATTCATTGTTTTAAAAGTGTTTTTAAATAAAATACGAATACAGTTAATCATACTTATTACTGTTTGGACAATTTGAAAATTCCTTTTTTTTATTTTGCAAGTTCAAAACAATTTACGACTTCATTCTTCTCAAAACAACTTCTAGTCTAGTGTACGTAAAAAAATTACTCGACTGCCTCTATGTTATTTAACAAATTTAAATAATGCCGTTAGCTGAACCAGTTTTTTTTTTGTTAATGATATTTTCCCAGCTAAGATTGTAGAGGCAGAAGTTTTTCTAACTTTGTCTTTACAAGAAAGATATCTATATTTATTAGCTCAAATTATTTGCATTCCACACAGATTTTGAGGTCGTCGAACTTGTTTGCGTTAAAAATAATAAACAAATAATAAAAATAGAAGACAAACTGAATAGGCAGCAGGAAGGCGTTAATGGCAATGTTTATTTGGAAAAGATTTCGCAATAACATTTAGCAATAACAACCAAATCGCTGAAAAAGCGAAAACAGTTCCATTTAGTTGTGAAAACCCTAAAAACAAATTCCAGAGAAATTGCCAGAGCACTTGAAAAAAAAAAACTCCATTTGAAGAATGTAAATGTAAATGTAAATTAAATGAGTTGTGTCTCCACTTGATAAGCAGAAAAGAACAGAAAAAGCAATTGCAATTTATGTACGTAAGTTGACAGAAACAAAAACAGTAGACGGGCACTTGGACAAATATGTATGTGGACATGAACAGAAACAACCAGTTAATCAGCAAACGTACTAACAATTGACATTGGCCAGCATAACCTATTCCTCTCTCTAACTATTCTTTTTTGTATTGTTTATTTATTTTTAATAACACTTATTGCATTGCGACGCCACAAATGATGCAATCGCAGACGAGATAAACGGCGATAAATGAATAATTAAATTTCAATTGTGCCTTGGCCTAATCAGCAGATAATACTCGTACTCTAAGAATGTTGTTGAATGGCAAAAAACTAATTGTTGATTTTTGCTGTCTAACCACAAGTTGCAGCAAACATTTAGTTTTTTCATTCTCAATAATTTTTGCGTGTTTTTATTTTGGATTTTTCCAAGTTCCGATAAGTTCCGATCTAACAATCTTGAGTTTCCTGGAAATGTGCCAACCTTACTAATACACTCAAATTTTTGTCATTATCCAGCTCCGGCTGATAGCAACACGTATTGTGGCTGTGGCGTTGCTTATCTGGCTCACAAGACGTAATGTGGTCGGCCCGGGCCAGCGGCTGATAAGGATTGGGGTTGTCGTATGAGGGCGCGGACGGAAACGTGTAAACTACTGTATCATAGAAGACGGAAATGCGTCAACAAATAGAAGTTAGAAAAAAGCGAGAAATTTGACAGATTTCTAAACTGATCTAATCATAATAAAAAATTCTGAAATTTGTTTGGCAGATTTTTAAACTGATTCAAACTCCATAAAATCCCTAATTTAGTTGCACAGTGTAGATCTTTGCGCACTTAACAAATGGTTAAGCTTTTAAATTAGATAAGTTTGGCTGATTTTTAATTTGACCTAATCCGCATAAAGTCCACAACTTTGCTGCACAGTGTAGATCTTTTGGCACTCAATAAACATATGTGGATGTATTGTGTATTGCTTATGAATGACTAACGAACGTTGTATTTGCATTGGGCTTCACTTTTAGTTGGGGTGACCATTGACCTTGTTGTGGGCTCTAATTGCGTCAAGCACCTGCGATTATAAATGGAATTGCGACTGGGACTGTGACAGTGATGTACTCGATCATATGAAGAGTTCGTCGCCATCACGCAGCGAAAGAGAGGCAAGAGGTGCGTGTGGTATACAAATCAGTTTCAAACAGTCGCTGGATTGGGAACTGGTTTGGGCTTAAAAGTACGAATTGCTGGGGAGACAGGGGAGAGAAGGAAAAGGGCACGAGACGTTGGCTCACTTGAAACATGAGCGTGAGCATGAGGAGGAGGAGTTCATCGACGTATTCACAAAAGTATATTCAGTATTCTGGCTTGTGCCCATTCGTATCTGCACCTCTGATTGATGTGTTGTTTGTTTAGGATTTCAAGTCTATTCTTTTTTTTATTCAGCACGAACCCTAGATCTATACACACACACACACATACGCACGAGTTTGAAATGCATACATGTTCGTATGTATGCGTGCACACACTCGAAAACACTCGATCATCCGCCCGCTTTGACCAATTGTTGGGCAACAAAAACAAAACAGCAAGTAATTTAAACTAACCTCATAAATGGGCAATTTCTCCGAGTTCCACTGTGCAATTCTTTCGGCACTTTTATCGACCAGCGTGATGGTAATATCCGGACACTTTAATGCCATTACCGCACATGTCGGACCGCCAACATAACCAGCGCCAATGCAGCAAACCTTCATTTTGAATCTGGTCGATTTTCACACGCGATTTATACGATTTATACGCGAAATACGGCAGAGTTATTAAAAATTACCGTCAATTTATGTTTAACAACTTTTCAAACAACAACAAATTTTTAATGCTTCCTCGACGGCGTCCGACTAACATCTGTTAACAAAAAATCCAAACAGACTGTTAATAACAACAGCCATACAGGCGAGATGTTAAGTTGGGGTATACTCTGCATACAGCAAGGCATATTTGATTTATTATGAAACACAATTAAACAATTTAAATGTCTGCCATTTTTCTTGCATGTATAATCTTTGCACTTACTCTAATTGCTATATTAAGAATCTGGAAAAAAAAGTAAGTACTTAATTCAAGTCAGAGTCTTGTTTTCAATATTTTCAAGTAAAATAAATAAGGGTATTAAATAAATAAAATGTTAAATTAACAGTGCTGTTAAATTTGCTGCTCGTACTGTAAACTCTTACAGATATATGTTGTCAAACTGTTAGGTTAACATTTACCCTTGTGAGTCGATAACGATAGTCGATTTCGATACCTCGGCGCGCTGTAAATGTGAATTTTAATTTGTTTTTTCAAAAATCAATTAAAAATTAAATAAAAATAATTTCAAAAAAACAACAAAATCCAAAATTTTGTAAATTAATTAAGTTCAATCTAAAATTGGTTTGGTGTGATTCTCTCTTCGCGTGGCAAAGTTAGTAAAAAATCCAAAAAGTAAGAAAATTGTAAATTCGAGAAAAATCCAACAAAAATTCTGGTAAAATTTTCAAAATTCTAGCTGCAAAACTGAAAAAGTTAATTTTTTTTCGCGAAAAAACTTCGCACTTTTGAAAGTGCGAAAAGTGGGGCCCAGAGGCTGCCACCTTTTTTAAGTCAGGGTTGCCAGATGATTTTTTTTTGTTAGTCCTAGCCGGGGCTGCCAGATGATTTTTGTTTTACCGTTAAAAAAAGACGCGCGACAGCAAATTAATTTCTAATAAAAAAAATCATAACTCAAACAAATAAAATCAATCATGCCTTGCATCCTCGATTGTGGCATTATCAAACTAAACAAATGAAATTTAGTCAGTAGTAGCTATGCCTTTTACTTTGTGATACCTGCTCAAATTCATTCGTATGTACAGATTTAAGTTCAAAACTAGATTTCTTTAAATTTTTACACCCTCGAATGTTCCAAATTTGCCGCGTTTGCGCTAATAATAAATAATGCTGCAGTTATTAAGCGTTGCGAAATGCTTTCGTCTGCCGTACCGAATAATTCCAAAAGTTTCCAATGTGAATTCTCGATTCAAGTCTGATAAGTGCGATAAAAAAGATGGTAAGTAAATTTAAGAAAATCAGACAAGGCAAATGGTAAATTTATATTTTTAGGGGACAAGAACAAGGATAATAAAACTAAGGAAACCAAGAAGGACGAGACTTCCATTTCCGGTGGTGCCAAGTGCCAAAGTAAGAACGCAGAAACCACTCCCAAGTGTCCCCCGTGTCCGCCGTGTCCGCGCAAAGGTAAGGCAGTCCATAAAAAATGTTTAGAATCAATAAATAATACTATTAAATATACAGAACCCGCGAGTGATCATGCCAACTTCTGGAAGAAGGTGACGTTTATGGGCGTACTGCCGCTGGTTGCCATTTTGACGGTACTTGTGTTCACCTCGCATCATGAGGATGAGCGACCTGAATTCAAGTTCTGGCCCCACATGTACAAGCGCTCGAAGCCATTTTACTTTGGTGACGGCAATCGCAGCTTCTACCACAATCCCCATTGGAACGCCCTGCCCCCAGATGGATACGAGGATGAAACCGATCTGGATGCCCAAGGCAAGCCAGCCGAAACGGACAAGGAGCGGCAAGAGCGACTTAAGGACTTTGGCGGTGTACAAAAAGAATGGAAAAAGCTGGCATCCAAACGTGAAGCTGAGGCCAAAAAGGCCGAGGCTGCCGCCGAAAAGGAGGCCAAGAGACTGCAGGCCGAGGCCGAAAAGGAGGAGAAGAGACAACGGGCCGAAGAGGAAAAGGAACGCAAGCGACAGGAAGCCGAAGAAAAGAAGCAACAGGCAGCTGCAGAAAAAGAGCGCAAGCGTTTGGAGGCAGAGGAGCAAAAGAGACTCAAGGAGGCCGCCAAGGCCCAAAAAGTGGAATACTTCTTTCATAGCGAACCTGAACCCGAGGATTAAATTTCAGTATAAAATAATAAATATTACAATGTCTACAACTTAAAAGTTGCTTCGTTATTTATATTTTTAGGTCTATTTATTATTCTTTAAATTTTTCCTAATTTGCATATTAAAGAAATTCCAAATTTACCCATGATCAAGGATCACTTTTTATTTATATTTTTTTTGTATAATTCTTAAAACGGATAAATTAATTTTGAACATTTAAAATCTAACATTTTCTGACATCGGGCACAATCTTGCACTCGGCGTAAGCATCTCCGGCCTTTGTTTCCTTCTTGGCGCAAGGTGGACACTCGACACAGCAGATGTCATCCTTGGGTGTGGCTTTGAGCAGACCATTGATGTTCTCTCCCGGCAATGGCTTCAAGCGTGTGCCAGAGTCGACGCGTGCCTGTATAGTTTTACCCTTGGGCACCGGCTTGGATGGGGAGTAGGTGGGTCCATCTGGGGGATTAGTTTGACCCCAGTATTCCTGGGGCACATCCCAAATGATCAATGAGCCGTCCGTGCTGCCAGTGACAAATGTCTTGCCACAGGGACTGTAGGCAGCACTGATAACAGATGAAGCGTGCTCAGATCCAACTCCCACGACATCGCCGCTATTATAATCCCACAGCTTGACCTGAAGATCGCTGCCGACGCTGACAAAATAATCGCCAGTGGCATTCATGGACAAACAGTTCACCGATGACTTCTTCGAAGCGGTCAGCTCGCGGATTAGAGCACCATTGTACACCATCCAGTAGATGATTCTGCCGTCCGATCCACAGGTGAGAATCTGTACTCCAGTTGGGAAATACAAGACGGACATGAACTGCGTATTGGCAGTGACAACCTGTTTGCGGGTCATGCGACTAGAAATGTGGTCATTTAAAGGGGAATCCCACTTGATTACAGTGTTATGCTAACTCACCTGATATCCCAAATGACACAAGATCCATCCGTGCAGGCAGAGATCACCTCAGTGTCCAGATAGTTAATGTCCAGTGAAGTAATGGGACCCGAATGATCCTTTAGAACACCAACTAGATCCTGGCGATATGGTTCTATCTTCCACACACGCACCTGACCCTCGATGCCACCAGTGACGATGAAGCGTCCAGTTGATGCCACGGCCAAGGCACTGCATCCTGATATTATTATTTTTGTATATGGATTAAATATGAAATTATTAATAGAGATCTCAATTTACCCTTATTGTGAGCATTGGGTATGGCATAAATGAGACGTCCCGTCATGGGCGTAAAGGCGCGAATGATGCCATCGTTCCACACGGAGACAATGCTGGTGCCGTCCTGGGCGAAACGCACCGCGGCGCAGTTGAAGTTGTAGACCATGATGCGGAGCAGCTCCTGCTTGCGGGATGAGGACCAAATGCGAATACTCTCGTGACCGGCAGTGGCAAAAACAGCAGCATAGTTTCTGTAAAGATTCAAGCTCTAGAGGAATACGACAAGGAGGAGGAACGGAGATGGCAACCCACTTGGGAAATGTGATGAAATAGACGGCTTTGGCATGACAAGTGCGCAGCAGTTTCAGCACCCAGGATGTGATATTCAGCATATAGATCTCATTGGTGTCCGTGCAGATGTAGAACTTATCCGGCGTGGAGCGCACAAACGAAGAGATGCGTCCGGAGACGCGTGTCGTCTTCACAGTGCGCAAATAGGGCCAGGTCGGACCGGGATAGTCACGAAAATTGATCAGTGGCACATCCGTGCGCTCCTCCACCAGCTGCACTTCACCATCGCCGGCTCCGATCAATAGACGACCTCCCTCCAGCACATAAAGAGCACGCACTCCGTTCACATAGCGATTGCAATCGCGTCCAGTTGGCTTGCGAGGATTGTGTGTACCGAAGGCGCCCAGAATGCCACTGGACGAGCCCTGACGGGTCACATTGTCCCTGTCGCAGCAATTGAGCACGATCTTGATAATGTCCCCAGTGCCGCTGCCCAGATAAGCAAACTCATCGTTCTTGTCGATGCGGGCGCAATAGAACTGCCGAGACTTGGAGGCCAACTGCACGTCCTGCACATAAAGTTTCTTCTGCTCACGCAGAATGCTCCACAGGCGAAGATGACGATCGCCGGCGGTGAGAAAGAAGAACGGATTGTTGTGCAGCGGACGCACACACAGAGCATTCCCTGAAATGGCCCTCGAAGCCGGCTGACGGCAAATGGGAGAGCTGCAATTGTAGATCATTAAGATTAAGAACAAGTGGAAATGTTACAGTCGGGATGCCTGACTGCTAGATGCCCAGTAGCCCTTTCTACGCCGCGATTCGATTCCGCTTAAATTAGAATAAATTAAAAGAAGTAAAACAAAAGAAATATAAAAGAAAAACAAGTGGGAAAGGCTATAGTCGAGCCCTCGACTTTAGGATACCCATTACTTATTTAAATAAACTTAAACTATTTTAATTGCATGCTTTTAGGCACTTACATTGCTTAAAAACTGATTTATCATGAATTTAGGTGAATAAAAATTAGTTGAAAGTCTCAAAGACAGTTGAATTCGAATTTCTCTCTAACTCGAGCTAAATGAGTGGCAGTAAATAAAATAAATAAACTTAAGAAAAATGACTCTATAAGTCGAATATCTACATAACTCAAACCTTTTCTTCGGATAATGGTGATTCGAGTTAGGGAAGTTGGACTGTAGTTTTTTTTTGTTAATTGAATTTTCAGTGCAAAATCATCGTTTGCTTTGTTGTGGCCAACTAAATTTGGTTGTTAATGCGGACAGACAGACAGTCAGACAGACAGAATCGAATGCCCTCTGCACCCACTTGGGATACTGGGCCAAAAATATGTCTTAAGAAAATAACCACATACAATGTTTGCATATCGAAGACAATGACAGAGCCGTCATCCTTGCCACCAATGGATATGACGAAGCGATCCTCGGCCGTAAAGCAAATGGCCTGCACCTTCACCTTGTGCAGATCGTGGCGTCCGATCTCCTTGCGTGTCTCGTAGTCCCAGACAATGACGTAGCCGCGGAATCCCATGTGGTTCACCTGGCCGGAGGCAATATATTTGCCGCTCTTGCTGACATCCAGGCAGGATATGCTGTTCGTGTGCCCGGACATAAACTCCTGTGTGTTCTTTTGGAAATCGGCAATCGCAATCTTGTTGCCCAGTGGAAAAATGGCCGCCTGGGTAATGGGATGCTGGCGCACGCCGTTTTCCACCTTGCCATTGATGCCGAAAATCGCACGCGGCTGCAGTTGCTTACATTCTTTTGTTCCAGTCGACATTTTAGCAAATAAATAAATATATATATTTTTTAATAAATTGTGTTTTACCGGTCACTGTCAGCACGAATAGCAACTGCTTATATTTATTTTTTGTTTGAAAATCAAGCAACCGTTGCCTGGGAGCCCTTTTCAAGCATTGTGGCAACGCTACGGAAACAGCTTTTGGTATTTATTTGCTTTTGGTATTTATTTGCTTTTGGTATTTATTAGTGTATTTTGTAGGTACTAAAAACTAATATGATAAAATATGGTTGAATATATATTCCATATTGCGTAATATGTACGGTAATTTGTATAGTAATGAAGTTCAACCCCATCAGTTTAAAATATATTTGCAGACAACTTGTTTAATTTCGAAATATATATTATTTTCCTTTCATTACAGGGTATAGTGATACAGTCAGTCTGTTCAGTTCAAGCTAGGTGGCAACGCTGCAGTCCAGCCGGCAAGAATAAAACAAAAACAAATAAACAGTGCAAAGAAATAGGAACGTTCGCAAATACGTATTTATGTACATACATATGTACTTGCGTTTGTACATAAATAGAACTATATAAGCTGCATTCTTGCGCCGTTTTTTACAGTTATTCGGTCAGGCAGCAAGCGCGCTAATCAAATAACAGCTCATTTGACCCGTGCGTGCAAAACAGACAGACAGACAGAGAGATAGAGTGTGAGAGAGATAGAGATTAAGAATTCTTCGCATTATGTTGGGAATCACAAAGCACTTCAAGGGGTTGAGGAGTTTGCTGCTCCTTCTGACTGTGGTTTCCCTGATTGCGCAGGGCGAGAGTCTTAGCGGCTTCCGTCGGGGCCGTCAAGTGGATGGATTCTTGGGTGAGCCCAGTAAAATTGCCACATTGCAGCGTGCACTGGATGTGGAGGATTTGTGGTTCGAGCAGCGATTGGATCACTTTCAATCGGACGAGACGCGAACTTGGAAGCAGCGTTACTTTGTGAACGACGCACACTATCGGAATGACAGTCATGCTCCCGTGTTTCTGATGATTGGCGGCGAGGGTGAGGCCACCAAGAAGTGGATGCACGAAGGGGCCTGGATCCATTACGCCGAGCACTTTGGTGCGTTGTGTTTTCAGCTGGAGCATCGCTATTATGGCCAGAGTCATCCGACCAGCGATTTGTCCACCAGAAACCTGGCCTATCTCAGCTCGGAGCAAGCGCTGGCCGATCTGTCCAGCTTTGTGATCGCCATGAAGGCCAAATATAATCTGGCAGACACACAGAAGTGGATTGCTTTCGGCGGCTCCTATCCGGGCTCACTGGCTGCCTGGGCAAGGGAGAAGTATCCGAGCTTAATCTATGGTGCCATCAGCTCGAGTGGCCCGTTGCTGGCCCAGGTGGACTTCACGCAGTACTTTGAGGTGGTCAAGGCGTCGCTGGCCAGCTACAAGCCCGACTGCGTGGAGGCTGTGCAGCGTAGTTTCGCCCAAGTCGAGGTTCTGCTGAGGCATATGATTGGACAACGCAATCTCGATGAAAAGTTCAAGTATGTAACATTGAGAATCACAACTTGTGATTATCAATTTAATACAAATTAAATCATTAAATCTTGTTTTAGAACCTGCACGCCACTAAAGGACTCAATTGAGAATGCCTTGGACATTTCGAGTTTCTTTGAAAATCTGGCCGGAAACTTTGCTGGCGTTGTGCAGTACAACAAGGACAATTCGCCGCATGCCAAGATAACCATCGATGAGGTAAGCAAACTGGACAAAAGTTAATGCTTTAAGTAATCATCTCCTTGACCTATTTTAGATCTGTGATGTCATGTTGAACACCACAATGGGACCGCCTGTGACACGACTGGGAGCGGTTAATGACATGCTGCTGGAGCAGTCCAAGTCCAAGTGTCTGGACTACAAGTACGATAAGATGATAGCCGACATGAAGAACGTTTCCTGGGACTCGGAGACGGCCAAGGGCATGCGTCAATGGACCTACCAGACATGCACGGAATTTGGCTTTTATCAGACGTCTGAGAACAAGACGGACACATTTGGCGATCGCTTTGGCGTGGACTTCTTCATACGCCAGTGCATGGATGTATTTTCGGATCGCATGAATGCCAAATATCTCGACCAGGCTGTGTCGCAAACCAACAAATATTATGGAGCACTCAAGCCGGAGACGACGAATGTGCTGTACGTGCACGGTTCCATTGATCCATGGCATGCTCTGGGTCTGTATGTCTCACCCAATGCCAAGACGCCCACCATTTACATTGAAGGTAACCAGAGTCGGATCAATCAATCAATCGATATGCAATTTAATGCTCATTTTTCGCAGGCACCGCACATTGCGCCAACATGTACGAGCCGGCGGCCAATGATACTCCCCAGCTGAAGGAGGCACGCAACAAGATACTCAAATATCTGTCCAAATTGCTGGACGGCTATGCCAGCTTTGCCCAGTTCTCTTGAAGTTGCAATACAAAACCAAACCAAAAAATGCGCCAACTTGGCAATAATTAATTAAATACAAATAAACAAATGTATCGTGAAATTTGAGATTTATCAGCTTTGCTTAACGTGTTCTTGGACAAGTTCTGAATATATATGAATTGTTTTGAAATTGATTTGCCGTGGCAATGTTTAGTCCTTCTTGGCCTGCTCCATTTTATCGTGGAATCGCTTCCAGTAATACTTGACCGTGGTATTTTGCAAGATCTTCTCGTTGATGAAGCGAATAGTCCAGGTGCCCGTCAAATACAGAATATCATAGACAAAGGCCAGCACTCGAAAGACAAACTTCTCCACCTGCGCCTTGCTGGGCAGATTGGCAGCTGCTTCCTGCAACTGCTTGACAGCATCATCGGCCAGGTTGCTAACGGAACCGGCTGCCTGGCCAGAGCTAGAACCGGCCTCCTTTGGCTTGGACATTTTTGGTGCCGTGACCGATTCGGCAGTGCCAATCTTGCCGCATTCCGATTCTGTCAGCGATGGTGTGGCATGCAACTGCGATGTTATATTGCCCGATTCCGATTTGGTCTGACTGGCGGCATCACACTGCTTGCCAATCTTATCGTCACGAGTGCCAAAGGCAGCGGTCTGCACCTGCGCACATGCGGCTGAATCGCCGGCAGCGCCCGAAGCGTGTCCCATAGTCGCTGCTGGCGATCCGATGCTGCCTATGATGCCGCCCTGGTTGGCCCCCGCAGCTCCTTTGATCCTGTCATCGCCGCTGGCAAAGCAGCGCACAAGCTGCCGGGATAAAAACTGCGACTGACGCAGCTGCTTGCTCTGCGCCATTAAAGAGTGATCTGTGCGAAGAATGAAATTCAACAAATATTACACATATTTTTAATAAAAATATGTAAGACTTACCCATGCTCTTCATCAGAATCACAGCACGAGGAAGCTGGGCACGTTGGCTGACCGAAAATACTGCGCGTAACATTGTTGCTGTTTTTGTGTTGAGCTCAGCTTGAAATCCGTGTACTACACAATACTAAACAGAGCTACTTGAATAACCAGAATATTGTGAAAATGTGAATAAATTAAATTAAACTCCTTCAACTCGAATCTGACTTGAACAAAATCTGACAGCAAAAGAAGGCACGACTCGAGGTGAATTTGACACGGACACAAACTCACCACGATTGTGGTAAAGTTGTAACCAAGTAGTGTTGTGAAACGCGCATAAGGACTATGCTATCTCAGTTGTTTCCCCGTTCCACTCGCATTATTTAAGTGGTCAAACGCATTTGTTTGTTGTTGTGTTTTTGTCTTTATTTAAACTAATACTAAGAAAATTAGTAAGTTTTCTAGTTACATGTAAAAAGGGCATATCAAAATTAGGCCCACGCTCACTCTAATGGTGCGCTAAGCTCTTGGCAAAATGACGCGACAGTGTTGCAAAACGTGCCATCAAAGTGCATGGCGTAAAATGATAGAATGACGTATTGAGAGAGAGTCCGTTGATTTTGCGCCATGCAATTTAGCCACATGGATTAAACTTAAATAAACGCAAAGATAACTGGCCACAATTGTGTGCGCCGAGGCATTAAATACAAATCTGGGCAGCTGTCTTTACCAAAGCTCCTGGCGCCTAATTTACACTCTGTTAAATTACATACATACATGCGTATATTTTAATTAATTAGTTCACTTATAGCATTTAAACTGTTAACTTAATTAATTGCAGTAATTTGATATTATTTGTTCCTCGACTATTGGCAACAAAATCGCTTCGTATTCATATTCATATTATGTATAAGTTTATCTCAAGAGCATGTAAAGCATTTAAAATGTTATAAAATAGCATACATAATGCGACTATGTATATGTATAGTTTGTAAACATGTATGTATATCTCTAATATTAATTAATTATAATGTAATGGAAATGTTTGCGCGTTTTCCTTTAATACTAAGACGCACTCTAATCATATAAGCTGCATATATAATATTAGAACAGGCCAATTTGTTTCAGATTGTTCTTGATGATAACATCTGTGACGGCATCGAATACAAACTTCACATTGTTCGTATCTGTGGCGCAGGTGAGATGCGTGTAAATTTCCTTTTGGTCTTTTCGTTTATTGAGATTTTCAAACTTCATGCGTATATAGTTGGCGGCCTCCTCAAAAGTATTGGAACCTGCAAGAAATAAATCCAATTATTATACAAGTTTAATAGAGTTTAGAAATTTCTATAAATACCTGTGTATTCCGGGAAGCATATTGTCAGGGGAGATCGCTTGATTTTCTCCTCGAACAGATCCTTTTTATTCAAGAAGAGTATTATGGACGTTTCGACAAACCACTTGGAATTGCAAATGGAGTCAAAGAGTTTGAGTGATTCAATCATACGATTCATTTCCTCATCCTCAGCCAAGACCAAGTCGTAACCTGCAGCAGAAAGGTTTAATTAAAATGCTGTAATTAATATAATTTAAAACTGAATCTTACCAGACAGTGCCACACAAAAGATGATGGCCGTGACGCCCTCAAAGCAATGAATCCACTTCTTACGCTCCGAACGCTGACCGCCCACATCAAAGAGTCTGCAAGGATGAAGATTGATTTTAATATTTAATTAAACAAAGAGTCAAAATACAACTTACTTGAAGTGCAACTGTTTGCAGCTGAAATGTGTTTCAATGATGCCCGTGGTCTTGACTCGAGTGCGCAGCACATCCTGCTGTGTGGGAATGTAATTGGGTTGCGCAATGCGATCCAAGGAGTTCAGATAGTATCCGGCCGAGTCGTTCAGCTGATATTCGCGCGAACGGGAAAAGGATTGCTGGACACCGGCGTCCGACCACAGCTTCTTCATCAGCATCACAATTTCCGGGAGTAGAATGCCTTCGTCTGCCGCCGAGGCGTGTGTGAAAAACT
The DNA here is from genome assembly GCA_037043435.1 of Drosophila suboccidentalis. Lineage (NCBI taxonomy): Eukaryota > Metazoa > Arthropoda > Insecta > Diptera > Drosophilidae > Drosophila > Drosophila suboccidentalis. The sequence continues at coordinate 38,489 of JBAMBK010002196.1, read as the reverse complement.
GGCGTGCAATGTCCGTTTTGCCGGGATCCGCAAACTCGATCTTTAGCCGACCCATGGCACGGATGATGACCATCAAGCTCTGTACGGTGTTGCTGTAGACAACACGTCGATACTCCTCACACTCCTCCTGCGAGTAGCCCGTCTCATGGATGATCTTCATTTGTTTCACTATCGTCGATTTGCCAGATTCGCCGGCACCTAAGAAAAACAATCAATACAAACAAGAATTACAAATATGTTAAATAGTCGGAGGAATCGGAGGAATGAGCTCATTCATTGTACATTCGTAATCGGGAATGGAAACGGGAAAGGCATTTTCTTTCTCCATTTCATTTCATTGTTTGTGGCATGCGTAAAACGCGCCAATGAATGGAATCAATGAGTCTTTATGAATGAATGCTGAGTAGTGAATACTGGCCACAAATTGCTCAATTGTCTTTGGGTTCAAGAGGCCAAAAAGCTCGCTGACTCGTAAGCTCAATTGCGATGGTCATGTAATCTTATGTAATTTAGCTAGTTACACACATGCATATATGAGTTATTACTATCTAACTAGAAGTGATTGCAATTTGCTTATTTACAAATATAATTTAATATTTAATTAACATAAAGATAATTGTATTTCGAAATATAGTTTAATTTTTTATTTAATATGTACATACAAATTTAATATAATTTCTATCTTTATATTGATCTGTTTACCTTTTAGAATCTAAAATTTTGACCTTTTTCAAATACATTTTTTAATCACAAATTCCCAGTTTATTGAACTCTCACGACGCATAAGTTATCAAAAAGCGAAGTTTCTACTTAATTTATAAATACATAAAATGCTGAGTATGATTAAACAAAAGTGTGTTTATAAGGGAGGGAACTAAGTAAAAATAAAAACATGCTGACCATATATAGAAGGTGTTGCAACCAGTGCAATAGATAACAACTGATGTTACGTGTTTTCTGGTTTCCTCCATTTCCCAAACAACTTCCACAAAAAATAAACAGAAATGAATGTTTTTATTGCCGAAATGATCTTTTAGCTACCGGTCTAAGTTTTGCCAAAGTTACGATGTTGACGATTGCAACAATGGAACATTAAAGTAACTATTTTTTTTTTCTTTTCTTTCTTTTATATTAATCTTTGCAACATTCAATGCTTTTGTCGTTGTTGTTGGGTCCATTCCCAGACAGAAGCACACATGAAGACGGAGACGAAGACTGATGGTTAAGTAATTGCAATGCCTCGGCTGTACTTTCACTTTTACTGCACTCCCAACTCCCAATTCCATCTTACAGCCCACCAAAGCACCAAAACGAGCATTAACAGTTTGCTGATATATTAAGTTTAGTTTCTGAACAAACTCATACTCCAAACAATGCGCACTAATTTAGCAATAAACAGAAATGTCGTTATGCCAAAGATATGGCTTAAAAGACGGTCAAGCCAATTGTCTATAATGGGGGCCCTTGCCAATGTGAATACGAATTGGGAAATATTTAAAGCTTGCCACCGAATGTTAAAACGAAATGAGAAAAAAAAATATAAACTGATCACAACAATGGCGAAAAAAGGTCAAATTATTAATAACAACAACAACAACAGGCATAAATTTCATTTATCAATGCACCGTTAGCTGTGCCATAATCAGCGAACAGTGAGAGGAGAAGGCCTGAGAGTGAAAGAGAGCTGAGAACGTTTCAAACGGCGGTGAGTACAAAGCGTGCTTGATCACGATTACAACAAAAGTAGCAGCAGTAGCAACAACATAAACATAATCATCATTAACAACGCTCATCATGATAATCAGCGGTATTAAAATTAACTTCATTAGCACACTCACACACACACACACACACAGCCTCCATCACCCCAAGCTAGACTTTAAGGCGTGTCACACACACACACACGCTGTGTTCTCTATGATTGCAGTTCCTGTGCAATTAGACATATGTTCGTATGTTTGTATATCACATAGGTGACTAAAAACAAACATCGATTCTGACAACAAAAGAAAGCAAAGCATTTGGCTCGATTACTGCTTGCATGAGTAATCGTAATCGAGTTTCATTGGCGCCGCCAAGCGGCAGGCGTCTGAACTTTTAGATAAGTATACACAGTGGGGAAAAAAAGAAGGAAAATGTGTTAATCAGAAATACTTGCACTTACTCGTAAATAAACACACTTAATTGGCAAACGGAAGTGTAAACATTAATCGATATGTAAATGTGTGTGTATGTTTTAATAACTATTTAAAGCAATTGTTTATCGCTTTAAATAATGTTTGGTCAGCCGCCAAACCAATCGAAGAAATCAAAGTAATTTTAGTTGAAAATGCCTGTTGATTATTGACGCAAAGGTCATTTATTGATAATACTGATAAGGCAGGGAATGAATTATTGCGACAAGCGACAATAACAGCACATAAAGTACATTATATGTGTAAGAACATACACACATACTTAAGTATATAAGTTCTTAAAAATTGTTGATTAAGTTACTTGTGTTGACAGTTCGTGTTGGGTTTCAGTTTTATATTTAAGTGAGTGTGTGTGTGTTGTTTATCTGTGGAAACGTAATGGGAATGGGGGAAGGCATCATGTGCTTTCTTATATATTTATTTCATTTACTTGTACATATGTACATTTCTTACTCATGCCTCAAATGTGAGAAATTCGAGACTATCGCAATCTTATGCAAATATAATAAAAAATGACATCAAATATTTTAAATTACAGACGAAAACAGAACTGAAATGAAAGTTGCACTGCCAATTGAATGGCGTGTCAAAGGGAGGAAGGAAGGGAGGGGGGCATAGAGAGTGAAACCGACAACAAATTAAGTGGGGTAATTCAACTGGAGAGGCTGCCAGAGAAAAGAGGGTAATGGTCAGACACCCACTGCAACAATAGCAAAATTTTATTAAATCTACACAATAAAAACGAAGCTGACAACAACATCGCTGCCAAACAACAACTACACATGCGCGCACTCAAACACAAACACACACACAGACGCACAAGCAGCTGCATTTGATGTGGGGCCATTTATTTGCGCTAATATCGTTCACCCCACTTTAAATGTCAGTGTAAAAGCAACAGCAACAACAACAACTATAAAAGTCGCTGCCCCGACCAATTAGGTCTGCGAGAAAGAGTCGGCAAGTAGCAGAGTGACACTTGGAAGGGGGGAGAGCGAGAGAGCGCATACGAGAGTGAGCGCATACGAGAGTGAACGCAGGCGCAGCAGCCAAAAGAGATACATAATACCATAGAAATAAAAACAGCAACCAGATGTGTACAATCAAATAAATACGAGCGCAAATGTTGCAAGGTGTTTTCTTGTTGCCTGTGTCCATAAACTAAACTGAACTACTCTAACAAACAACACTGCCCAGCATAGTTGCTGAACTTGTCACTGAAATGTTTGATTTAACGAGCAGCTGCATTGGCAGCCCAAGAAAATTCTGTTTATTTGCGAGCGATATGACACAATAGTTAAAATACAGTATGTCAAGTAAATTTAAAATTTTATTTTCAACTATTTTTATTTGGTCAAAACATTTACTTGACTAACTGTATTTTCTAACGTTCGAGCGGTTTCTAGCTGCATTTAATTTTAGGGCTGTCGAGTGTTGTTATGAGTTCATCTCGAGAATCATTTAACTGGCATGTCGAATGTCCCTTTCACACCCCCTGCTGCTGCCATTTCACTCACTCGTCAGCCCCTTTTGAGTCATCGCGTCATTAACAATGCGGCTAAGTGCAACTATATATGTACATATAAGTATGTTTTGTATCTATGTGAGCGTGTATTATGTGGTAGCTGTTGTTGTAGTTGTTGTTGACTGCCGCTCGAAAGCTGAAAAAACCCATTTCATTGTTTTAAACATTGAATGGCAATGAATGAATGAAAGTGCGCTTGCGGGGCATTCAAATACAATTTCTCGGTGTGGTGTGGTTTTTTTTTGGTATAGAAATTTAATTGCAGAAGGCTAAGACGCGAAGCGGTGTTTAATTTCACTCTGCAAGAGACTGGCTGAGGTCAAAGTTGATATGATGGCGTCGCAACGCCTCAATGCACATTTCTCACAGAACCGCAACAACAAGTGCTACTTATATATGTGTATGTACATATGTATGTGTAAGTAAGAAGAACCGCAGAACAAACATGTTTCCATCGGCAAGCCGATTGATGGCGCCCCAGTTGCGGGAGTCGTTGACGCCGCCATCGACGCCGCCAGTTCGACATTTGGTTTCAATTTACTTACGTTCAATTTCTTATCGCAATCGAATTATTAGACATGTTTGTTTGTACATTGCATAATGGCCAGATGAATGGTGTATCGAGTTGCAAAGCCACTTCTTTTATCTCAACATTTAATTGAAAAAGCAACAAACACACATACACATGCACACATACAACACACTCATATGTAAGTTATTTCGGTAAAAATGTGTCCATACACAAAATTTAAAATGAAATGCAGCCTGCAAAAGTCACCCCATATAAAAGAATTTATTGTGCACGCATTTTCCGCTTATGTCTGTAGTTAAAAAAAATGTATAGATGGCGTCACATTTTTATGCACAGAATAATCATAAAATGCTAAATATGATGAAGCTGAAGGGATCTGAGACGCACCTAAAAGCAGCAGTTTAACCTCCGAGGCGGCACGTTCTCCCTCTGCTCTCAATGCCCGGTCGATGTTCTTCGAGCGCTCGATGGCTTCTTTATCTCGTGCTGTACTCACGGCACAACCCATTTTGATATTAAATTTATTTTTATATTGTTAACCAACTCTTGATAATATTGGCGAACTTTTCGCCAGTTTTTAATTAATTTTCACTCGCGTTTTTCGGTAGTTTTAATTAGCCACTGCAGATCGTTGCGTCTGCGCGTCGTCTGTACACTTTTTTTGTTGCTTCTCCTCCTCCTTTCTCACAGGCACATACACACACATGCACACGCGCACTCAAAGTTAGAGCGACGCAGACTCAGTGGGGCCGTCGATTCGCACTTTCCAAAACACTCGCGGCGGACTTATTCAGTTATTTAAATTTTCTAACGCTATGTCTGGCGGCAATGCTAATTATTATTTTATTTTTGCAAAATTGCTATTGCCGTTCGTTTCGTAGCGTGAATCACTTTTTAACTAACACTCTTCTACTAGAGCTGGCAAACTATCGACGATAGTTTCGATATATCGATAGTGGATCTGGTTTTTTCCACTATCGATATATCGATAGCGAAAATTTGCACTATCGATAGTATTTAAGAAAAATTTACTTCACTTGCACACCACTTGGCAGCAAAATTTTTGGTAAGAAGGGACTGCGCTGAAATTCCTACATAAATTTATAAATTTTTACGTTATTATTTTAACAAATTAAGTTCAAAATAATAAATATTTACTTTGAATAAACATTTTTTTTATATGAAAAAATTTGAATTCGGTTTTTTGGTAGAAAATATATATAAAACGATACTATCGATAGTATCGATGTTAACCTCTCAAAATATCGAAAATATCGAATGGCGCCAATATCGATAGTTTGCCAGCTCTATCTTCTACTGCGGTTTTTCACTTCTCGCTCGCTCGCCAAAGAAGTTGCCTGACGGTAAAAAAAAATCATGTGGCAACCTTGGCAGAGCTTGGCAAAAATTAAGGTGGCAGCCATATCAGATCCCACGGATAACTCGATTCCAGCTTTAACTCAATTTAAAAAATTTATGTCGATTTGGGACTTGCTTAATTTTTTTTTAGCATTTCTTAACTTCTACTGCGGTGGAGAAACATCCACTGAAATATCGATCATCGAGGCTAGCAAAACATCGCGGAGCCATCGGTGTTTCGTAGGCCACTATCGAATGTTTTTTTAAGCTGGCGGCCGGCTATCAAAACTAGGTGGCAGCCTTCACCCAAGTTTGGCAAACAACAAGGTGGCAGCCTTGGCAACGGTGGCAGCCACAAACTATATTTAACTAGTTTTATTAAATTAGTTAAACAATGCAATTGCTTAATTTTGAAGCTAGGATTTTGAAACTTTGACAGAAATTTTTTTTGTACTCACTTCGGTGTGGTAGGTTATTTAGTTCAGTTGCTCGTTCAATTCGTTCGTCGATCGGTACATTCTTAGTGTTGTAAAATGCCTTGCAGCACTGCAGTAGTGGACAACACTGACGTCAGCATGCTCAGTTTTAGAGTGGCCAGACTGTTCTTTACATTTAAATATCAAATAAAATATTACCTGATGTGGTTTGATAAAACCAATTAATAATTCGAAAATACCGTTAAAACCGACTTCTTTCGAGTATCTTGATATCATTTGTAGTCACATCTTGCAATTCAACAGTCTGGCAGCACTCGAATCATTCGTGGCGCGAAAATATACAACTGTTCTTTTTTTAAATATCATTCAAAAATAAAATTAGCAAACTCATTTCAGTGATGTTTTTGTTATTTATATATTGGCCAAAGTGACATTCGCGGTTTTATTTTAGGTTAACATAATTAAGATCAAGATATTGTGTCAAATGTTGTTACCAAACATAATGAATGCAAAGGCTGCACAAATTTTTGGAATTTATCAAAATTTCAATATCAAAAATTTGCCCTTTACCATGCGATGTTTATTGAAACAACGCTTTAAGTATAAACAAACAGAACACACACAAATTTGTGTGCGACTCGGAAGTGCACGGCGTTCGCTCAATGTGGGCACAAACCGAAAAAGTTCTCAGGGCCCGAACGGGCGCAGACTATACATACATAAGTATGTAAATACATACATGCATAAATAATATTTGCTTTGGCCTTTCGGGACAATGCAAGATGAAGATGAGGATGACAGCAGGCGCCAAATGGCAGCAAACTTATAGATATTGGAAATCAAAAATTAGACGGCAACTCTGTAGAAAGGGATAGCACAACTTTCCCCAACTAATTTGACTATATAAATTGGAAAGCACTGAAAACGACACAGAACAAATATTTTACCTCTTTGAACATATTTCGTTATTTTTTAGAGCCGATTGAGAATTACTAAAATGTATAAATTTTATTTGATGTACAATTTTGATCGAGTATTAAATATTATAAATTCAGAGTTGAATAAAAACACAAGTAAAAATATGAAAGGTACTTTATTTGAAAACATTTTTATTAACTCTTACGAATAATCAATAATAAAAATATATTCATATAAACATGGAAATTTTTTTTATATTTAATTAAATTAAATATAAAAATTTGAAACACGAATATTTAATTGTATAATCCCATTTTCAACAGTACAGCTGAGGTCGCAGTGCAAAAGTTGTTGGATTTGTCGAGGACGTCACATGGTGCCCTGTTAGCTCCCCAGTAGTACGAGTACATTGTCTACGTGGAGGCCATCAACGGGTCATGATTTACACATGTTTACACGAACAGCGCGAATGGGGGATGGGAGAAGGGGGCATCGGGATCCCCTCATGAATGAATGATTGCAGCATTGCTTTTGTGGTGCTGTAATTTATCGTAAAAAGTAAAAAGGCAACGGCAACGACATCGGGCGGCAACAGCAGCAGCAGCAGCAGCAACAGCTAGAGAAATATGGATTGATGCGGTTTAGGGGTTGGGTGTTCGGATTGGTGGCTGGGGTTTGGCGGGATATGGCAAGAGAAGCGCGCGGACAGTTGGCTCTTTGGGTGGTCCAATTGGTTGGTTGGTCGTCGAGGTTGCAACGCAGCGCATGCAAAGTCTCTTGCTCGTCTTCGTCTTCCCTCCTTCTCCCACTCGGCTGTCTTACTCGTCATCGGCATCATCATCATCATGATTGCTGCTGTCGCTGCTCGTCGTACTTGTTGTTGTTGTTGTGCTCTGCATTGAATTCAAATCGTTTGCCGTTTGCTGATGCCAACAATTTTGACGAACGTCGACGTCGGCGTCGGCCAAACTTCAATCGGCGCGCGCACAAAAACAAAAAGCAAAGCAAACAACAACAGCAACGGCAGCAGCAGCAACTACAGCAACAATTAAAGGACGCCAAGGCCTTGAAATAGATACTCATATATACACACATACATATAAATGCATGCAAGTGTGAGTGTGTTTGCATGTACTTTTACAGTTAGCTCACCCACACCTACACACACACATAGGCCGTTTAGCACATGTGTTGTTGCTTTAACAGAACAAACTCAAGATTAAGATTAATTTCGTCGATAATTTGGAAAAATCATTTCGGCTTTTTATGCGTTGAAAGGTTGAACAGAACGAAGGCACTGTAGATTTGAAAGATGTGCGTTTTAAAGATGGGGAAATGAGGGAAATGGCGACGCAGCTCCACATTCCACACTCCACACTCGAGTGGAGTTTCAGACTTTTCAGACATTCAATTGATGGAGATTCATTCTTGACCGCCCGTCGATCGTCGCCTGCGTCAATCGATTGATTTTCGGCACTTTTCAAAGTCGTCGAAAGAGTCTGTCGGCTGATTGTTGGATTGACAGGGAGTGAAAACTAAATAACGGTTTGAATTCTGCAATCAGTTTGACTGGAATCGGGATAAAAAACGTTAAATTTATAAAAACAAATCATTTGTGAATTTAAGTTCCAGAAATATAAATATAGCAATAAATAATTATATCAATTTTCAAATTAATTAGTTTATTTAGATATACAGTCGAACTTCCCTAACTCGAACTTCCCTAACTCGAATTTTCTCTAACTCGAACAAAATCGAGTGGCAATAGCGTTTACTGAGCAAACTTCATACAAATCGCCTTCCCTAACTCGAACTTCCATAAGTCGAAGTTCTCCTTAACTCGAACAAAAATATTGGCCCGTACTTCCGTAAGTCGAATTTTTCGGGAAAATCTCCAATAAAGTTTGCATTTTTTGTTCGTTTCTGTTTTATGCTTTTGTTACCGACTCGTTTGGATATGTAATATTGATGTACATTAACATATGGTGATGTAATATGATAGAATATTGCATCAACAATTATTTAGGCTTGTGAAATTGTTATAGGAACGATGTTCGAAATGTTCTTCTTTGTCAGCGCATCAGTGTACTAAAATGTTTAAAAATGTTTACGGAAATATTCAAACTTATTAGTAGTTAAGGAATTTGAAAGTAGACCAAATAAATTAAAGTTGCTGAAAAATGTGGTATGTCAGCAAAAACATTTTTCATTATATTAAAAAATAAAATATTATAAATGATGACATTTGAATCGGGAACTTCTTCTGGATACAGCAAAAGAACGAAGAAACCAAATTTTGAGAGTATCGACAGGTCTTGATCAAACTGGAATCCTTTTTTGTTGAAAATGACAAGAAAAATTTGCAATTTGGAATGTATTTATGATTGAATGCATTTGTAGTTTCTTTTAATATACTAAAAAAAAAAAATTCCCTAACTCGAAGTCTCCCTAACTCGAACTTTTTTCCTGGATAATGGTGATTCGAGTTAGGGAAGTTCGACTGTATTTCGGTTTTTTTTTGCTTTTCTTCTTTAAAATATTTTTTTTTTAATAATTTCTTAAGTTTAAATACATTTTCCAAGTATAATTACCAATAGAAAGATATCTGATTAAACTCCTGTCCAAAATTAGTTGTTTTTAAATATTTGTTTTTACATTTTCCAATTTATTGCCAATATATTGACAACATCAAATTGATTTACAAAATGCACATATTTGAATATTTTAATGACAGCTTGTCATTGTTGATGGGAAATGAGGGCATAAATTCAAAATCATATGCACATATAGTAGACTAAAATTAGCAGCGTCAAATTTGTTTACAATGAAAAAGTAATAATTACCCAAAATACCGAGAGGGTGAAGAGAAAGACAAAATTGTGCCTGCACTACCGTCTGTACATTTGATGTGTAGATCCGATCGATGATCGTTCGAAGACCTAAGGAAAAGTAAAAAAAAAATCAAAACTAAAAGATGAAAACAAGTATTTTAACTATTCAGTCTTGGGCATCGTTCGACAAATGCGGGCCGTGTCTAGAAAATGTTTTGTTTACATGAAGCATAGGGAAAACTAAATCGTACATGGCCATACGGCTGCAACCTGCCCGGGAAACGGGTGCGGCAATGGGAACGGACCTGGTAGCAGTAACAGAAGCAGCAGCAGCAGCAGGAAACAAATATCGGTGCCAGTGCAATTGAATTGCCATAAAAATTGACTCGTCTGGGGTCTGGGGTGTGAAATTTATGAATTTCCCATTGCAGTTACAGTGGAAAATCTTTTGTCATGGATGCCAGAGATTGAGATCAGTGAGATCAGTGAGCATTTTGAGGCTATGGTTACGTGGGAGCTTTTAAGCACCTGCCAGCTGATGTAGTGCAGTTTTTCCAAAGAAATAATGCAATTATTTTTATAAAACTATCTATATTTTCAGAAAATTTTCACAAAAATTTGATGCGTTTCGATTTTCAGCCAAACGAATTGGCTTTTCTCGTCAATTTTGAGTATATCCAAAGTTTCGTTACTATCGAGGAATTCATACCATGTGTACTCATAAGTAGAAGCAGTAGTGGCATCGTCATAAAATGTCCATGGAAATTCAGAGATTGCATACGCCTTCGGTTAAGACTTTTATCACTGTTTACGAGTTTTTTTTCCCTTTGTATTAGTTCCCCTTTCTGGCCAGCTATTTTTGCGCCGATTTTACTTGTTGCTTTATGGCTTTATAATGTCTGAGCGCTCTGTTTTATGATCTCTGTGTGCCTGGCCAGCCGTAAACTAGTACTGATTCATGTCGTTCCGGCAACATATAACAATTTGTGAACCATTATGTGGACTGCTCCTCCCCCGTTATTTGCAGCGAAGGCGCCAGACGGTCAGTTCCCTAAGATAATCGTAATTGGTTAGGAGAAACAAGTGGATCTTGGATTTTACTTACCATTTAAATCTAATATGACACTTATTTTTTCGCTTTTCCACCCTTGCCCCCTTTACCGTCCTTACAACGTGGAGTGGTTGGAGTGAGTACTAAAAATGTATATGTAGTAATAATATTAGTTGAATTCTCTTATAAACAAATGTTAGATCATACCTTTACTACATGCAGGTTGCCCTTTTGTATCTTTTTTGCCTGGTTCAGCTTTCTTAGAATCACCCTTCTTAGAAGAGTCCTCTTTCTTTTTACAAGGATCGGCCCTCTTTTTGCATGGATCTGCCTTCTTTTTACAAGGATCCGCACTCTTTTTGCAAGGGTCAGCCTTCTTTTTACAAGGATCAGCCTTCTTTTTACATGGATCCCTCTTTTTACAAGGATCTGCCTTCTTCTTACAAGGGTCCGCCTTCTTCTTACAAGGATCCTCTTTCTTTTTGCAAGGATCCTTCTTCTGACCGGTTCCACTCAATTGCCGAAAACAGGATATATAAGATTCGCCCAATTTTAAAAATGAAAGACTTAGTAAACGATTCATACTGATTTTTTTACTGAATTTTTGAGTTTTTATTTTAAAATTTTAAAATGTTCCGTGTTTATACCAAAGTCTAGATTCCAAATGTCACGAACTATAGTTTTCATTCCATTTCGAGCTTTTGACGGATGACTTTGTTTTCAACGAAAACTTTTTGTATGTTTTTTTTTTTAGAAAACTTTTCTTTTTAATAATATTTTCCACTTTTAAGATGGCAATTATGATAAAATGCTTTTTATAGAACGAATTTATATGAAAACTATTATGTTGTATTCTTTTTGCTGCGACTCGCGTTTGGTATTTGAAGTTTCAGTGTCAAATTTCAGATTCTTGTGAGCTGGCCCTACCCCGCTACCGGATCTCAAGTGTCGACCACACATTAGCCTCGATTTGTCTGGGGCAACGGATACCCGGGTCCGAGCCTCAAGTGGCTTGGAACCACAGTGACAATGTCTCGGCGACGCCAATGTCAAAATATTTGTCAGCGCCTCGATTTACGGCGGGTAATTAGCCCGAGTCAGTCGGGATGCGTCAGGATGTCGCCTTCGATTAACCCAAATTTACATGTTTTGTGGCCTCCCTCCAAGGCACTTGAGTCTTAGAAAACCCAATGCATCGTTAGTAATGATCTGCTCAGTTTTTCACTAATCTGTTGTGGAAACCTTTAGAAACTTTACCTTTTGGACATTAGTTATATAGTTAAAGACCCTTTTTTTGATTATCTCTTTATTTTTCTTAAAAAATGTTCTTCGCACACAGGTGCGCTGTTTTCGAAGGCCAAAGTTCAGTCGCTTATAAAAAACAAAACCCAAAAAGAGATTGGTATAAAATCTACAAAAGCCAAGAACAAAGCAAAAAATAAATGTGAGCGACACCATCTCGACTAGTATCCAAGAACAACAACAAAAAGAAGAACAACAGCAATTCAATGACGACAATACGTGTCGATTGAAAAGAAACAGATGCCAGAAAACAACTTCGAAAAGAATGAAGATCGCTGCACACGATCTACAAGTACTTGTAGCTTTAAGAAGGGCGCCTCCTGCCACATGCCACACATGCCACACTTGCCACATGGTAGACAACGAATTCGGCATTTATCACATAATCAGCGATGTGTTTCCTTTTTGGCGAAATCACCTGTAATTAATTAATTACGAGCTGCATTGCAAAATTGAACATTGAAATCGATGAAAAGCAAGGCATAAAATCTTACTCGATTATTGCTGGCTGTTCTATTTCCTGTTCCTCCAGCATTCTTCATTTTCATTTTCATTTCTCATTTATTTCTTTTTTTTGTTCCTCCTACTTTAACCCGCTGTGAGTCAACGTGTTTTTAAGTACCGGCTATTAAACTAAAAGCTAAACAACAGACTGCCAAGTGCCGAATGGAATCGAGAATCGACCATTTGACTATTTGACCATTTGACTGTTTGACTGTTTAACCAATCGACTGTTCGACCTATTGTCGATTGTTTAACCCATCGTCGGGTACTTTCCGCTTCCTATTTTCTTGCTCTCGGGCCTTTGTTGTTGGGGGCCTTTTAAAAGTATTTGGCGTTCGTTGCGTTTTTTTTTTTCTTAATTTCTGGTAAATTTGGCGCAATTATTGCGCACCAAATGGATCGCAAGTCTATAAATTGTTCAATTTTATTGCGCCAGTTTCGACAGCTGAATGGCGCGTCCAACGTTTGCTCGGAACGATCGGCGGGGGGTCCCCCATGAGTATATGTGTGTGTGTGTCAGTGTGTGTGCGCGTGTGTGTGTGCAAGTCTGTTGGAGCCTTTATTATATGCGATAGTTTGCATAGTACTCGCAGTAGTTTGGCAATGGCAAACACAGATCGAACGTTTACTGGCAGCTGGCAGCCTAAACACACGTCGTGTTGGCCATCTTGCGCAAAACGTCGGCGGCCATTTTGGAAATCGTGCAATCGTGTGGCAAGGTGTTTATGGCCGCCCCTGTCCGACTGCCAAGTGTGGCAACATGCAAAGCAACAAACATTCCATTTGTGCAGAGCCAAGAGTGTTCTGACATTATACATACAAAATGTACAAATAAAAGAAATAGAAATATATTAAAATATTAAAATTACAATTTTCTAGCATATTTCTACAATATAGAAAGGTCACAAAAACAAACATTTTAAATTAAAAAAAAATAATTCCTATGAAATTTAGCTAACATTTATTAAAGTACTGCTAACTAAATGATTTATGATAATTAATTTAATTGACAGCTTAATTTCATTAGCATTAATAATAGTTTATTTTTAAATTATGAATTTTTACAATTAAATCGAATATAATTTTTAATTGGTTGTAAATGTATTTACCAGACAATCTAACTCTCGACAATGGTGCATTCTTCGATTTACTTATTCTAAGAATATTATTATTATTATCTTAACAATTTAATTTCCTCTCCTAGCTGAATATTTTCCACAGGACCATTTTTAAATTTTTAATGTATAGTAAATCTTTTTAAAAATCGAAGTTATCTTGAAGATTTTCAAAATGTCTATTTAAGAATATTTAATGTATCTGCAATGATATTAATAGGTACTTAACTAGAAAACCTTTTGGTATGATCAATACTTTGATCATAAATGACAAATTCGCTGCTTTTCTATTTTAAATCTGTTTACAGATCCCTTTCAGTGTTTAGACCAATAGTATTGGGTTGGCTGTCACCAAAGTTTATCCAAACAGAATCCAATAGGCCAATTTCCACTTAACCGCCAACCGAGCGTACTATAAATATTTGATAAATATTTACAAATCGAAGCCGTGGGAAAATGCAATAACAAGACAGCAACTAAGTAGCCGTAGTTAAGCATAATAAAAATAAAAATCAAAGTAATTTGTTTGCATTAATTTTTTATGTGATATTGTTATTGTTTTTTAAAAATGCGTTCCACAGCACGTGATACAAAAAGCAAGAAATGTACTAATGAAGATATAGAAACTGTTGGTTTAGAAAATGCACAACAAGAACAGGAATGTAAATATTTAAACAATAGAAAAATAAAGGAAAACGGGCGAAAAAACGAGAGATAGAAAATGTTAACTAGACGGCATAATTTGCTCGTTGAAACTCTATGTAAATATTTTGAATTTTGGACTATTTGATTATTTATTGTCCGGCGGATCAACGTTTTAATAAACGTCCAAGCAGGAAGGCGGCGGGCGAGGAGGGGGGCGTGTCCGGAGAGAGGCTGCAATTGTTTGCTTTTGCCTGTTGTTGTAGGTCAGTGTGCAAAAACAAATGTGCCGCAGCTTCAACTTGTATACAACTTGGAATCTGAGGGGATTAGGCACGTCGGATGAAAGGGGGGGAGGAGTGATCAAGTGATCAAGTGTTTAGAGTATGTGGATATTGTGTTTAATTGTTAAATGTTTATTAAACTACAACACGAGGCAAGTTTAAACAATGCTGCCCATGGCCGGCATTTGGTATTGTTTGGTATTCTTTTGGTATTCCTTCGATTCCATTGGGAGAGAGGGGTAAGGAGGGGGTGAAGGGGTAGCATCGTTGAATCAATGGGATCGCCGCTTTGTGTACTACTACAACTCAACTTGGTGTGGCAGACGCGTCGTATACATAATTTTGTTTACAAACGTGCATAATAGTAAACAATTTGGCCATTTAATAACATTAACATTAAATTAAAAGCAAAACAAACGCCGTACAAGAAGCCCATAACAACAACTGCAAGAACAAGAACCGGCGAGAGCAAGCGAGATAGCCACATACGGTTGAAGAGAGATAGAGCTATTGTATATGCTGCTTATCTTTATTATGATTATTTGAACTTGAAAACTGAATGATGATGACGAGTTTTGTTTGGGAATTCCCTCGTCGAGAGATTGTTGTTTGTTGTGGGCGTTTTTAAGGAAGCACTTAGAACCAGATCCGAAGAGTATTAAATGCATTTGTAAGCGGATTAGCCATAGCTTCAATGACGGAGAATTCTTTGGCGGAACTGTTGACCCAGTTAAGATGACGCACGGACACGTCCCATGGACGCGTTGTGTGGCATTTTGCATTGGAATCGAAGTCTATAAATATGTTTTCACCAGGCACGATGTCATGTCGAAGAAATTTCGGGTAAAACGTTTTCCAATGAAATTCGACAGAAACGAAATAGAAAATTAAATTGTTTCGTCTTTTTCAAATTTTAAATCGTTTGCATTTAACTTGAGAAAAATGTATGCGTATTTGCTATATTTTTAATAGAATGATTTAATAAATTGTTTTTGAAGTAACAAATTACTTAAAAGAAAGACATTTTGATTGATTCAATTAACTTAACAATTATCAATTTCCAGATTTCCCCGATTGACGCATTGTTGTTAATTAATATGCATAATTAAGTTAAGTATTTTCTGTCTACGTCCATTTCTTGCCAATGTCATTTATTAACAAAATGAAATCATTTTCCGGCCGTATATATTTTCAGCCACACCTGGGCAGGGCCATTAATTAATCGCCAGAGTTAATACAGCGAAAAGTTAAATTGCTAAATTTGCGTTGTTCAGATCTGTGCTGGAAACCTGTTTAATTTATTCCTCACTCACAATAAATTCCGAATATATGTATGTACATGTGCACAAACGAAAACAGCACGCAAAAACCGAATAAGAAGTAATAATAATCAAACGTAAAAATAATTTATGGCCTTGCCGCAGCGGCCAACAGGAAAATAGCCAAAGAGTTTAAGATACAAATATGTGTATATATATTGTATATATGCATATGTACAGTCACTATGTACAGCCGCAAAATGACTTTAATTGCCCATTGTTGCTGTTGTTGTTGTTGCAATTGTTTTATTGTTGTTGTATGGTTATTGTCTGCAAATTCCACGAAATTATCTGAAAATGGCGAGTGCTTCGAAAAAGTTGTCTGCCTGTGATATATTTGCAAAACGAAATTAAAATATCTTTCAGGCCAAAAGTCAAGTCAAAAAAAAAATACAACAAAAAAATTATGTTGTTGCTGCTGCTGCCAGCAGCGCCAATCGTGCCTGACGTGTTCGACAAATAGAATTCGTTTAATGTAAACAAAACTCCGCCTCCGTGTGTATCTGTATCTGCATCTGTATGAGTGTGTATCTCAAAGTGTGTGCGTGTCTGTGTCTGTTTGGGGATTAAAACGTTGCCACGATCTCTTGGCACCAAAACAAAAAGAAAAAAGATGCGTTTGGAGAGCGCAAAACGCAGAGCAGAGAGCGGAGAGTGGAGAGCGGAGAGAGGCATCGTCGCCATCGTCGTCGTCGTCACGGTCGCGACTCGCGAGTTGGCGTAGTGCTGACAGCAATGGCGGCACTCAGGGAGCAACCCTGCCTCGTACCAGGCAGAAGCTGAGACCCACAATTGATACCCGTACCCATACCCCTTACCCTTACTCGTACCCAGTCTCAGTCCCAGTCCCGGGCCATAGAACGACTAAATCAATTAACAGCTCGTTTGAATGCCGCCAGCAGCGGCAGCGGCAAAAGCAACGGGAATAGTTTCCTTTCCATGAATGCTAAATGTTAATTCATTCGGCGTAATTTGGGTTTTGAGATCTGGGTTTTTCTCTCGACTATTTATTAACTGTTGACTGGCTGCAGCAAGGAGCAGGAGCAGGAGCTGTACCAGCTCTGCGGGAGTGAGACATTGAAATTCGAATGATCTGCGTCTTCTTCTTGGTTGCGCGTTGTCATTTCAAGAGCAATTGAAAGAAAAACAACAAATTCATTACTCTGCCAAAACCGATCACATTTCCAAGCGGATCATAGTCCAACCTCTAAGTTTATTCAGTATTCAAATTAAATTAAGCTCGTTTAAATAATTTTTTGTTTTCCGAAACCGATTCTGAATTGAAAATCTCAAGTTTTCACATTTAATTACCTCTTTTTGTTATAATTAGTATAAAGTTTTTAAATTTAATTAAAAAACGTTTAATTTTTATTCCTTTTTTTATAAGCAACTTGTAAGTTTATTAAGCGACGCTAGTAAATTTTCAAAATGCTGAGACGTCAGTAAATCTAACCAAAATCAATCTAATATGTAGTGTAAAAATTTAACATATTCCTTTTTCAGTGTTGATTAATAAATTTTAACTCCTTTGCTAATGCTGTGTAGGGTATTATAGAAAGCTATTCAATTGGATCGCTTGCAATATTAAACGTTTACATTTCTTGGCTTCAATTCCTATTTAAGGCCTGTCTCCTCCAGTTCCTGCCCTGCCCCTAGATATTTTGCGTGCCAATGCATAGACTAGACTCCAATACCAATACCAATACCATTACATATAGCCATACCTCAGATTCACCAATGTCATACGGTTCCACATTCCAATAGCTCGCAGCGAAGAGAGCGACAACTACGAATACATCAAGCCAATTGGGTGCGAGTGAAACTGAGAGATGGGAGAGTAAGAAATTGAAGCATACACCCACACACACAAGCACACGCAGTCAGCATGTAGAGAGCGTGCGCGTGTGCGTGTGAGTGAGAGTAAGAATGAGAGAGAGCTGCATTTGCGCAAGGCGTAGGCGAACTAAAAAAAGAAATGAGAGCTCGTGGCGCAAGGAGATCGCAGTCAGTTTACAGTTAGGCGAGAATAGCGAAGACGCGCGGTTCTGTCCACAATTGGAACGGAAGAAAACGGAAACAGCAAAAAGAAAACAGAAAACAGAAACTAACAAGGCTTCCATTGGAGCACACGCGTACAATAAGAAACTAGAAATTCATCAGTGATAATTAACAGCAAATTAAGCAAGATGATTAAAAGTGAAGAAGTTGTGAGTGAGTTGAACAATCGTGCAATGAACGTTGATCAGCTGGGTGGATTTGCGAGCGCCTCGCATTATCATCACCATCCGCATCATCATATATCGTCGCAGCATCTGACCCACACACATACACACGCACACGCACACACACATGCAATCTCACATCCCCATTCGTTGGTCCATCACACTCCCTCGCATTTGTATCGCACTGGAAATTTGCTGCCTGCTGGCAATTTCCAATCCATGGGCGGCGATTCCCCCACTGATCTGGTGGATGAGAAGCCCAACATTGGCTACATGGATCGCAAGTACTATACATCAACGCTAGATGGCGCTGGCAATGTCACGCCCACAGCAACCACACAGCACTATGGGCTGAGTGCTCTGCACAGCATGGGAACCCCGCCGGCATCGTCCAGTCCGATTCCCCCATACGGGGTGCTAATGACGACCCATTCGAACGGCTCGATATCCCCAAATTCCAGTTCCAAGACGCCCACCGATCAGGAGATGTATGTGAGCTCGTCGGTTGGGAAGCCGTTGCAGCTACAGCCGATGAATCATCAATATACCTCCACGATCAAGTATTGCTCCAACAATACCATTCTCAGTGCCAATGATTACCATCAGCTGACCATCCATGAGGCGGATCAGCAGCAGCAGCAACAGCAACAACAGCAACAACAGCAGCAGCAACAACAACAACAGCAGCAACATTCTCCAGGATCGGGCAGCTTTATGCCGAGGATTTCCTCCTCGCCCACACAGGTGATATCGAATGCCCATGGTCATGGCATGTCCGTGTTGAACTACTCCAGTGCGAGCTCCTCGCCTGCCAAGTCCCTAAATGGCTCGGAGACGACGCCCACAAATGCGACACACGATGGCCCAAACAGCAGTCAGCAGTCCAAGACGACGGGTTCCAATGGCCAGGACAGTAGCACCCCGGATACAACCAAGAAGTCGGGCACTCGACGACCCGAGAAGCCAGCTCTCAGCTACATCAATATGATCGGACATGCCATCAAGGAGTCGCCCAGTGGGAAACTGACCCTCAGCGAGATCTACGCATACTTACAAAAGAGGTGGGTACCCAACTTATTTATGGACTCTGTCGATCTATAGCTACACAGAAAAAAAAATGCCATTCTAAAATCAAGTATAAAATACTTAATTTAAGCTCGCATTTTTTAAGTATGTATTCAGGATTAAGCTGAATAATCAAGCCTGTATCGGGATTAAAATGGGGAAATACACATAAAAAAAAAAGTTTTAAACAAAAAAACGTTTAAAAAAAAATCTTTAAAAAAAAGTTTAAATGTAACGAAAAACATTATAATTAATACAAATTTTTTAGCCTGAATTTAAGAATTTCAGGATTGAATTCGGGATTGAAAAAACCAAGTATTTCATACTTAGTTTAAGAAAATCCGAGATTACCCCACTTCTGACATCGTTTCGGATTGAATTCGGGCTAAATATCCCGGATTTTTTTTTCTGTGTAGAAATCAGATTCAAGCGATTCACCAATTTCCATTAGACATTTTATTACTAACATACAAAGAGCTTTCAAGCACTTGAGATTCCAATGTGACTTGGACTAGGAGTGCAGTATCCAGTATCCAGTTTCAGGGACCATGGGTTGGGCTTTCAAACTTTGTTGCAGTCGAGGGACTCCAATATCAAAATATATGTATCTACAGAGCCTAAGCCCAAGTGAGTCTGAAATAAAAAATGTACATGAAATAGTATCTTTGATTAGCTACATCAACTTTTAAGATAATAAATAGCTTTGGGTTTGTGGAAACAAAAATCGAAATTAAGTATATTTTGTGATCTTGTTATGTTAAAAGTTAAGTAATCAGGACACTTATTTGAAATGACATTTTGTTCTGTTTAAAATATTCCCTTAAAAATATCTTATTATTGTATTCTAATATTTTAATGATAACTTTTAATAAATTATAGTGAAAAATTGAAAGAAAATTAAATTAGGTTATTCTTTCGAAAGTTTGAAATTAAACTTATTTATTTACTATATTAAAAGTTGCACATCTAAACAATAATTGTGATCTCTGGTTAACATGCAGCATCTAGCTATCATCATAACTTTTTATATCGTTTGGGAAAAATATGTATGCTAGACTAAAGAAAGGTTGTTTCTTAAAAATTAAAGAAAAACATGTTGAATTTTAATTTTTGAAACAAATTATAAATTTGTCCTTAATAATTGAGATAGAAAACTTCAAATATCTCTAAAGTTACATTAGCCAGTTAAATGAAAGATAGAAATTTAGGCAATTCTATCTACATATCTGACAATCTAGCCCTAAAACATAGCCAATTGGGAAATCTTACCTTAAAATCTGTCAAACTAGATTCTCAGTTGTTATCGCTTAACGCATTCCCAAGCCTCGATTCGATGCGTCTCCGAGTTCTCAAGTGTCGAGTGAGACCCATTTACTGACATCGACACCCCGCCAAGTGGCAATGGACGAAAGCTACAGCTACAGATACAGATACAAATACAGCTACAGCTACAGATACAAATACAGATTCGAAATTGGGCATTGGCAAATGTGTTGATTGTCATGTGATTTGTCGCTTGGCGTTTATTTACTTGCGTCCGATTTTATTTACTCAACAAAATCTGATCGGCTTCCCCTATTCCCCCCTTTTACCCCCTCTAAAGTCAAGCGAAAAAGGCGCATCCTTTTGATTGCTCATATTTCTCAGCGCTTGGCACTTTATATGTTTGGATATATTGGCGACAACCGCGACTGGGAACGAGACCAAATAAGAGACCTCGGCTTTAGTTCAGTTGAGTTGAGTGCGTTGATATCGTTTGTTTGTTGTTGCCAAGTCTGTGTAGGACCCAAAAATTTTTAATTGACTTTTGTGGTGACGATCAAAGCTCATTAGAATGAACGAATGAATCCAAATGAAAAGGGGACAATGGTAGGGAATAGGCTTATTTGAGTATGTCGAAAATAAATAAACTTGCATTAACTTCAGATAATAATGGCGCAGCTGTTATCCCATCGACTAATTCTTGGTTTTAAAATAAAAGTCGTAATTTTCAAGAATCACAATTTTTAATTTAATTTATAATGATTAGAATTAAGACCATTCGTCTCAAAAATGCCTTAAAAAAGAAAACATTTTGAGCCATTTTACATTGTATTAAAATTTGTTTGAAAATTGTGTAATTTTAATAATAATATATTTTTTAACTCACATGTATACATAACTGTTTGCTCAGTTTTTTATTAACATTTTCAAATTAATTTTAAAAATATATTTATTTTTTGTGTATTTTTTAACTTAAAATTTCCTTAATTTAAAATTAAAGTATCTAATATTTTTAATATCTAAAAATATCCTTTATCATTAAATTAATTCCTGAATTTCTCCTTTCCTGCCTGCAGCTATGAATTCTTCCGAGGACCCTACGTGGGCTGGAAGAACTCGGTGCGTCACAATCTCAGCCTGAACGAGTGCTTCAAGAAGCTGCCCAAGGGCATGGGCGTGGGCAAGCCCGGCAAGGGCAACTACTGGACCATCGACGAGAACTCGGCGCACCTCTTTGAGGACGAGGGCAGTCTGCGGCGTCGTCCGCGCGGCTATCGCTCCAAGATCAAGGTCAAAACTTATCCTGTGAATGCAAACGGTTTCTACGGCGGCAGCTATGGAGATGCGGGCATGGTAAGCAGACTAGAAATAAAACATAGTTTACCTTAGTTAATCGATGCTTTGTTCTCAGGACAATGCCAACTTCTATGCGGCTCCGGCTTATGCTAGCTATGATTACGGTGCACCGACGAGCTCTGGTCCCAATGTCATTTCCTCGGCGGCTCAGGGCTTCGGGGATGCCTGGAACGTGCATGCGGCGCACAGTGGTTCACCGGCGATTGGAGTGGGCACATTGCCGCAGTACTCGAACATAACCTGCCTCACGACAGTGGGCAACAATCTGAATGGCTCGCTGACGCCGCCACTTGCCCATTCCGCGCTGGGGATGACTGCGACGGCAACGGCGGCGGGATCCTCCAGTTCGCCAGTGACGGCGCTTCAAAGCGATTACGCGCCAGCCGCCAGTCTCGTGGCGGCGGGTTATTCCTATGCAACAAGTGGCAGTGCCTTGGATAACGGTAAGTGCTCGACTACTGCCAACTCCGACTTGGGTGTTCGTGTCAATCAGAGCCAAGTGTAACTGTGAGTGTGTGTGTGTGTGTGTGCGTGATCTTGATCTCCGATTACCGCCGCATAGCAACACATGGCACATGGTACACAGCCCTCTCTGTCCCCCTCTCTCCCGTTTTTATAGCTGACGCGGCTCTGTGTGATTTTTAACACCAGCAGATCATAAAAAACATACGCATTTTAATCGAGTTTCTTGTTTTCTGCCTCAATTTCTCTTCAGGTCTTCGCTCCATGTCGCTGCAGCAGCTGCCCGCTTTGTCCTCCATTCAGACGGTCCAATCGCAATCCCAGCACAACAACAATAACAACAATAATAATCATCACCATCCTCATCATCACCCCCATCATCATCATCATCACCATCATGGAACCATGACGCCGCCGCCATCGCAATCGGGCAATCACGCCATCGACCGTTCGCCCGTCGATATGAAACCGGTTTACCTGCCACCGATAACCCCGCCCCCCACATCGGTGAACGGCAGCTACTATGAGACAATTAAATATTCAAACTAGCCTAGCATTATTTTTATATTATATAAACTTACTCGAACATGTATTGAGTTATTTGGCATTATTACCTCAAAGGATAATCAATTTTAATGTTAGCTTTTAAGTAGTTGCCAAAATTGACACAAATTAGTTGCTTAGTGCGTAAACAAAAAAGTTCTTATCAAATAAATATCATTTAATTAGCAAGTATTGAAAAAACAAATACTAAAGCATTTTTCTTCACAAAGTCGCTAAAACTATTGATATTATTGGGATCCCAGCCTCGACTCATAATTGAAACTATAATAAAAAATGGCTAAAATAATAAGTACACAGGTGTCGCATTAATTTGTTATGATGAAGCTCGATTGCTTTTGAATGCATGTAATTATATAAGTCAGAGACTTAAATATTGCGTTCTTACTTGTCTTAGGCCCGTTTTTTCAATATCTAAATAAGGTGTTTGATAACATTGAAAAGAAAATTTGACGTAAAATGTATAGGAATTGATGTCAAATTTAAAATTATTTGTTGAATAAATCTTATATGTACATTGAAAAAACGGCCCTAACATGTTTTCATATATTACGATAACAGTTTAATATGTTTAATATTTAATCTCTTTTAATTTAGATTTAAATATTTAATTCAATTATTCCTGCAGCCAACTTTCAAGTGCGCTCAAAATTGCGTAAGGTGAAGTTGGCTGCGCTAATGTAAAGCAGTGAGCATAACTAAGCAGTGAGCTACAGTGAACAGTACTGCTTGAAAAATCAAAATTGTGCAGTGAACTGCTTGAACACTGCTTCCGATGAATCGTAAAGCAGTAAACTGTTTTGGTTGCGATATATGACAAGCAGTGTATGCTCGTATGCCAACTGCTTGCATGAACAACAAGCAGTGTAGGTGTGCTTGGCGCGCAATTTAAATTAATTGAAGCATGCTTCAAAACTCTGGCGCCACCTTTTGTATATTTCCGAAAAAAATTTCAAAATAGTTTAGATTTAAAAGAAATTTTTCATTTACAATTGGGTTCACTATTAACTTATGTACATGCTTCTCTTTAAATTTTAATAATTCAATATGTTGCAAAGGACGAGCGTCTAAATGAATTGGAGGACAAGAAGCTTTCAGATTGCTGATATTGTAACCGTCAACCGCTTTGTGTTTTTTTGTTAAAAAATCTTGTTTCAATCGGAGTTTTCGCAAATTTATGACATATCGTTTGCTGTGCCTGGTACCAAATAGTTGTAGTCGAATTATGCCGCCAATTGACACAAATAGACACACAAAATGAGAGCTAACCAGATCAAAGGATAACAGCCATTGTCTCGGAGAGAGTAAGGGAATTCTTCTAATTTAGGGCACAAGCCCACAAGCATTGTTAAACAGACTAACAATCCAATTATTCAGTTAATTGTCTCACCTTTATGAGCAAATTAAAATCTCATCCAGAGTCAAATGGAACACTGTGCGAATCCTGAAGGAACCCAAGCCAACTGACCATTGTCCGACCCAGAGAAAAGCAAAAGAAATCGCATCAAAAAGTCGTCGCCATTGATAATTATCAGCAGCGTCGGAGGGACGAAGGGATAAGGTTGAAAATTTCTGAAGACTAGGAAGACTTCAATCTTAGTAAAACCGTAAGACAAACAGAGAAATCGACTGTCGAGGTAACTTTTGAGTGAAAAATTTTACAGTCAAAGGATAATCGGGATTAAATCTTCTTGAAAAGTTAATGTTTACACACGCACCTACCGTTCGTTCGTTGCGCCGATGACAACGACAAAAGGCAGCAAAAAAAAAAAGAGGAAAAAGATGCAAAAATTATGAAAATATTGTCACAAGTGCACAGGCAGCAGCACAGGACGAGGACGAGGACGAGGCAGCAACAGTGGCTGTGGCTGTGGCAGTTGCAGGACAATTGCAGGCGGCAATCAAAACATGCAATTGTCCTTTTCGTTCCATTGCGAATCGAATCGAATGGAATGGAATCGAGCCGAGTCGAGGCATAAGAGGATTTGTGCGTCAAGTAAACACACGAACCGAACAGGACTACAACCAAACCCGAGCCCGACCAAAATGTGAAATGTGGAAACCCGAAAACCAAATCGAAGATGCCACAGCATCAACAGCAGCAGCAGCAGCAGCAGCCTGCATAAATAAATAAATAAAATGATTTGAGCATTTTTATTTTGCAGCCGCAAAAAATAAAGGAGAATTGAGCATTTTTCTTTGCGTTAAAATAAACAATTTTTTAAAAATGTACAAGAGTATTATTTATTTTAAATTTATGTGAAATTAAAAACGTTTTTCGCAAGGATTTTCCATTCCATTGGCCGAAATGTTTTTATAGGCGCGCATAGCAAATCGCCAGGTTTTGGAATCTCTTTCCACAAAATAGGATACAATGGTAGATGGTAGTATATAATGGGTACATGCATTTAAAATATATATGAATTCGTAGATTCTATTGCGAATTTCGCTGGCTGGCCAATCACTTTACATTCAAATCGTTTATACACAAAGTCTCGAGTATGTCGCGCGTATTTCCCCATATAAATAAACAAAAGTCTTGTTGGAATAACATGGCAAGGAATATTTATAAAATAAACATTAGACCAGCACAGCAGCAGCAACCAAGCAGCCAACAACGAACAACCAACGACAACACCAACGAACAACAACAACAACATGAACAACGTCAACGAGACAAGTTAAAGTTTTGAATGAAATACTTCAAGAGACGTTGGTGTTTTATGAATGAATTAAAGCGCTGTAATGCAAAGTGTTTAGGCCAAGTGGACCCAGACAGGTATAAACATATTCCAAGCTGTTGTAAATGAATGAATGCATCCAACGAGTTTATTATCTATGAGATATGTTCACTTTGGGCGCTACAAGATATGTTCCTTATCAGCTTATACTTTGAGACAAATTTGAGGATTGCCATTGGTTTTCCACTGTCGGAATAATTTATTTAATTTTACTTTACACAAAATGAGGCCTGAGAAAAAGAACACTTTGAAAGCAAATAGAAAATACATTATATAATCAGAAAATTGGTAAAAATAACCAAAAAAAACCTAAAAGATAAATTTTTATAATTTAAGAATTGAATTGTTAATTTGCAATTAAAATTTTAATGCTAAATTAAATTTAATAATTTGCTGTGTCAGTTGCTCATAGTTGACAAAAAATAAAACTCTGAAAAAATATACTTACATTTTATTAAGTTACAGTTCTCGCACTTCAATTGTAGGTCAATAAATAAGATGTTATCTAAAATAAATGTATTTAAATGATATACACGCGTTCAGTAAATCTTTAATTAGTTTCCGGAAATGTCGGAAGCAACTCCGGTAAAAGATCATCATTTAAGCAAAAAGTCCACACCTTAACGCTACTGTATGAGCCATTGGCAGCTAGGAAGGAACACCCACACCCAGCGGGTCACTTCTGGGCCATAAAAACTGTAAAACCGCAAATAAGCCACAAAGCGGCAGGACACGCGCGGCATAAGCAAATCACCCAGAAACCATCATCGTCATCTTCATCTTCATCATAATCATCATTATCAACATATCACCATATAACCAATGGGCAATGGGGAAAACCGACCACATGACCAGAAGCAGAAGCAGGAACAGAAGTCGACATCCGATGCCCGGTAGCTGGCCAGGTATTTTAGCCAGCTAAGCCCTAAGACCAGGGGAAAAACCCAATCGAATGTCGGTAGGTTTCATTAAGAATTCCCGCGGCGCGTATTAAAGTCTAAACATGCCAACCCCGCATCCAAAAAGTTTTCCCGATCAAGCATCAAGCGCTTAAGCATTGATGATTAGCATCCGGTGGCCCAGGAATTGAGAGTCTGCTTCAGGTAGCTAGGACTTAGCGCCGCCGACGTGATGTCATGAATTTCCGCCTGCTTATGGCCTAAGACCGGAAGATTTTCGCCATGATTATGATTGCGATTATTATGATTAAACTAATGGCGGAAATTTCCCATCTGTATGCAGCAAAAGGCAACCCCTTCAACCGCAACCACAGCCACAACCACATCCACATTAAATTTCCAAGAACAACAAAACCACAATTTGTGTCTACAACTAATCTGCTAAATTGGCTATGCAAAAAAGAACGAACTATGTGGCATAATGAGAGCTCGAACCATATACAAATCATAAATTTTAATGAGTGCCCAATATCGAGCGTAGCAACCACCCAAATTACCCAACCACCCAACTACCCAATTACCCATCCACCCCCAACACACACACACACTCTCCAGCTCCAGTGCCCACCCTTAAGCATATTCTCGCAATCGCTATCCAACGAGAAAAGCCAACAACACAACCACACAAGGTAGCGTCGTTGTTTGCAGTGCAGTGTGCAAGCAGTGCAATGCATGCGCCATTGCTGCGCTCTTGCTCTCTCTCACTCTGCTCTGCTTGGCTCTGGCTCTGGCACTGTGTGCAGTGCAAACCACGCCCACCAATCGCTGCGCAATCGTCTCTGCATGTATGTGTGTGGCTGGGTACGAGAGCGTGTGCGTGTGCGTGAGTCTACGCTTTATTGGCTCAGCACTCTGCCAGCAGCGACGCTGCGTCGCCGCATGCATATTCATAAGAGAGCAGCGAGCAGAGCAGCTGTATGTGTGTGTGTGCGTGCGCATATTTCGCCTTATCAGCATTTTTAGGAGTGCGCGTTTTCAAGCGAAAGATATTTTTCAATTTCTTTTTTTTTGCTAGAAATTTTATTATTGTTGCAGCTTAAATCCTGTTTCTCTGTCTCTTTGGTGTGTGTGTGTCTGTGTGTGAGATTCAAGTGCCGTTAACTGTCTGATTAGGGCACTTCTTGCACTCAGCGCTTTAAAATAAATATTATTCTTAGATTACTTCAAGTAAAAATACTAAAATCTGTCCGAAAAAAGGCAAGACATTGCTAAAAACTTAATAGGCAATGAGTTGCCATATGTTTCGGCCCGTGTCCGTCCTACTGTCTTCATTTCTGAATGCACGCCTCTAACTTCTTTACCGACATGTGTTGCAAATTGCCCTCTAGACTTTTAACATCAGTCTAGCCATACTCCCCCGCCCCCTCACGGCACAGGATCGTGGGCATCACGAATGTCAACGGCGGTGTCAACGTTCCGTCGACTGCCTCAAATTGAGCGTGCAAAATGGAGAGAGAGGCGCCCCAACTTGATTGCGATTGCGTTTGTACCACACAAATATTTCCGAGTACTTTTTTTATATGTGTAATTTCGAATCAGACATCTTACTCAAATTAATATGTTTCATATGCTAAAAGCGTGACCAAAAAGCACATTGCGTAATCGTCATTTTTGGTTTTAATTTAATCAAGTTCATTCAACTTTTCTAGCAGAAGGTCTCGGAAATGTTAACGAGTCTTTTTTTTATATATTTCCATTTATAAAATCACTAAACGTGCATGTTCAGCTTAAACAAATTTGATTAATTGGGAGATATATTTATATTGTTATCAAATTTTTGAAAATAACCAAGAAATATATATTATTTGATAATTGCAAATTGTTTCAGAGTTATTCTACTCTATTCTAAACTCTGCTAAAAGACAAATGTACCTCTCTTAACTTTATACAGGACTATAGGACTTGAGTGCAAGATAAAGATATCAGGATATATCCATAATATTCGACATTTATCATTGGCTGTATTCACCAGAACAAAATAGGACAAAATTAATACGGAAACCACATTATTAATACTTATTTGGTCTTCTTAGAAAAAATGCAAAGAAGAGGTTGGAATCTGCGTATTTTTAGGAATATGGTTAGGAAAAGTTCTTTAAACTCTCTTATATAAAATATTAAATGCGCATACAATATTGGCTTGATTTTTGAATACTGAAACATATCGTCTAATATTTTAAATCTGTCCTTTTGCTGTGTTCATTCTCATTACATAAAGCATTTTGCGCCAAACTGTTTTGCATTTTTTTTAATAAACATTAAAAGTATTGACAAAAAGAGAAATGACAACTTCGATTTTGCCTTAAAATTTTATCAAAGCGTTCACCAGAAGCCCATCAACAATTTTTTGATTACTGATACACGATAACTGATCGATTAAATGATTTGGAAAGTAAGCAAAACATCATTTTTAAATCTTTGCTACTTTAAATGAAAGCGTGACATCAATCAAAATTGGCAAGTTAGATAAGAAATAAGAGTATCCAAGTTCATTTTTCATTGATCATCAATTGGGCTAATTTAAAATGGTCAATTAAAGAATAGCTGGGATACTTCTAAATGATATATGTATGTAAATGCATGAATGCGTTTTTCACCTTCACTACAACTTAGAGATTGATTAAACTTTCACTGCAGTTGGGAAATAATGTTGGAGACAGAGAGATTAAAACAATATTTTCATAGGTCAAATGACAGACAAAATGGAGTTGGGGGGAGATATGTATGTATGTATGTATGTATGGTCGGGTTTAGAAACGAGCTCGAGATACACTCGCTATATGAGACTGGGAATTGAGACGGGGGCTCAGATTGGGACAGACGGGCGAGGCAACAACGCAAAAAATAACATGAACTGTGCAAAATGCAAAGACAGTCAAAGTTACACACACACACACCACACACACACACACACACACACAATCAGAACTTCAGAAAGACGAAAATTTGTAAAATCAGCAGCGACGAAAAGGAAATGCGCAAATGGCGAAAAGATGAAATGGGGAGCAGGAGAAAAGCAGGATAAAGCAGAGCAGACGACGGCAGCCTCATTCGAATTTCAAATGCATCCAAAGGACTCTTCAGCAGGATAACCGGACACAGGACGCACCGGACTCAGCTGAGTTGGAGTCGGAGTTGAAGCCAGAAACAGAGCCGGACATGGACATGGACATGGACATGAGCACATGAGATGCGATGGCAGTGGAAGCACTTCCTCTAACGTCCTTGTGTCATCGTCCTGCGTCCTTCATTCAGCTCGCATGCGAAAAATTATGTTAAAACAATAAAAATATTTGTCAAAATAATGCGATTGCGCTAATAGAGCCAAATATTATTCTTGTATCAATTATCCAGGCTATCGAAATACTTCCAGACAAACACAGAAAACAATAGCGAGAGGGAGAAAGAAAAGTAGAGAGAGAGAGAGGGAGAAGGAGAGTAGTATCGTTTTCTATGCACGAGCTGTGTTTTTTTTTTAAACAGTTGCCCATTTATTGAATGCAAATAAAATTAATTATACTTTTAAATAATCAAAATAAATGCAAGTGTTTCCACACACACACGTACACTGACACACGCTCAGACATTGAGTCAGTCTGAACACACACACACACACACACATACACACACTTGCCCAAATAAACATATAAAATTTACTTTAAAGCTGACAAAGTCAATAAATATTGTTGTACGAAAAAATATTGTTTCAATAAGCAAAAAACAAAAAAACAAAAAATTCAAAAATGAAGTCTGCAAAAAATCGCTTGGGCTCATAACATAAAACAACAACACCAACAACAGCGAAAGAACCAACGACGAGATGTGAAAAAAACGTGAGAACATATGGGAAAAAACAGCGAATCGGGAATGTGTAAAGAAGGGCTCTTGTTGTTCCTACCGTTAGCGAGCGGGAGAGAGGGAGACAGAGAGAGCGCGCAAATAAAAACAACAATAACAATAACAACAACAAAAACAACAACAACAACGATCAACTTTCCGATTCCTAGTACGCGTGGGCGAATTAAAGCCGGGAATTTACACAATATAAAAGCGATTCTTATAGTAAAAGCACTTTTAAATTTAAACTGAGCTTTTATAAACGAGAGTCGAAGTTATATCTGGTTTAAGTACGGCTTTTTTTTGTGAACTTCGTTTTTTATGGTACACAATTTATCTCTTCTTCGAACAGATTCTTCTAAATTGGTATTTATAATCTTTAAAACTTAAATTTTCTAATGAAATCCCAATGTAGAACCAAACCTAATAAAACAACCAAAATGATAAAGAGTTTTATCCTTATTGTTCTTCATCCGATCATCCTAAAAACTATTGTCAACGCTTTATAATCAAAATTTTGTACCGATTTAAAAAAATATATATTATGGGTTGTAAATTATAATTGTACTAATAATAATTCTATAATGAAAGTGCAAAAAACTCTTGGAAAACAAAGGTTTTTATGAAAATAATATACAGCTTTCCTTAATTTGATATATTTAATTGAATACAGTGCAAGTATCTAAATTTGTAAAATTTAAAAAGTTTCAAAGTTACTTGAGAAATGTTGCACCGAATGCAGAATATTAATTTCCATGAGTAATTATAATAACAATCAGTTAATAATAATAATTTTCTAAGTATAAATGATTTTTCATAATTGTATATTCTACATTTTATAGAATTAATTGCATGCAGTACACGGACTTAAAGTCATAAAAGTTATTAACTTCTTTTTACATCCATCCCATCCATCGTTCTCTATCTGCATCGTTAAGTTTAAGAACGCTTTCAATCTACAAATGAAGAATACGCAGTAAATGCTTTTACCCATTCCCCCCTTCATCGAGCATTGTCGCACAGCTGTGAGCTGAAATCGAAAAAGAACTAAAAGAAAGAAAAAAAAGTGGTTACTAATTTATGCTGAAACCAGATACCAAAGCCAAAGCCAAAGCCACCCACAGCTGAGCCAGAAACTTGTCTGCACTCCCAGGTGCTCTGGCTCTACCCCTCCTGCTCTCACGCCAAGCCAACTGGGCGAGTGCGAGCGAGTGCGCTGCATTGGCTAGGCCGCATTTTAAGCATTAGTTTGAACAACATAAACAGAGGGTTCCAAAACTGACAACGAGTAGCAACTGATGGTACAACTATTTCCATTTCCATTCTCAGTCTACAAACACACACACAGGGGGGAAGAGAGAGAGAGAGTGCCACTTTACAGGGCGAAAAGGCGGTTCGTATGCTGAAAATCATGAATGGCGGCCACCTTGTGTGCTCTCAGATACTGTATCTGTATCTGTGTGTGTATGTGTGTGTGTGTGTGTGCACACATAGCTGTAGGTCTTCACTTACTGACTGCAGCAAAACGGAACGTGCTGCCGTCGGTGGTTGGTCACAGATACAGATACAGACACAGCTACACACTGCGACTACAGCTACAGATACAGACACACAGTCGCAGTCGCTGCTGACGCAGACGCCGCTGTTGCTGCTGCTGTCGCTGTCGCTGCCGAGATTCGACGCGTCGCTGTGAATCGAGCTGTATGTTATTTCAGTTACACAGATTCAGTATCAGACGTGTTACTATCCCGAACGGTTCTTCGCCGCTGCGTGTATCTGCACGTCTCGTTGTGTTGTGCTAGCACAGATACAGATACATTTACAGCTACAGACTTGCTACAACTTGTTTAAGCAAATATTATTAGAACAAATAATAAACGCGACGCAGCAGCAGCAACAAAAATAAAAGAAAAACTTCTGTGAAGTGCGCAAGTAAAAAGAAAAGAAAAATAAATTATAAACACAAGGAAATTAAAGTTGTTGTGGCGGCTGAGTCCGCGTATTTGAATTGAATTTAAACTGTTGAAGTGATCTCTGATCTGGTCTGATCAGCTATCTATATAATGCATACCTTGTTCAGTGATCAGAACTCGTTCTCGCGGCATTATGCACAGACCGCCGCCGGCTACACGTCCGCGTCGGCGGTGGCAGCCGCGAGCAGCGCCTCGGCGGCGGCGGCGGCGCATTACGCATACGACCAGTACTCGAGGTATCCGTACTCGGCGAGTGCCTACGGACTGGGCGCCCCGCATCAGAACAAGGAGATCGTGAAGCCGCCGTACTCGTATATCGCCCTCATTGCGATGGCCATACAGAATGCGTCCGACAAGAAGGTCACCCTCAATGGCATCTATCAGTACATCATGGAGAGGTTCCCCTACTATCGGGACAACAAGCAGGGCTGGCAGAACTCCATCCGGCACAATCTCAGTCTCAACGAGTGCTTCGTCAAGGTGGCCCGGGACGACAAGAAGCCCGGCAAGGGATCCTACTGGACACTGGATCCCGACTCGTACAACATGTTCGACAATGGTTCGTTTCTGAGGCGACGTCGCCGGTTCAAGAAGAAGGACGTGATGCGGGAGAAGGAGGAGGCGATCAAGCGTCAGGCCATGATGAACGAGAAGCTGGCCGAGATGAAGCCCCTGAAGCTGATGACCAACGGCATCCTGGAGGCCAAGCACATGGCCGCCCACGCGGCGCACTTCAAGAAGGAGCCACTGATGGATCTGGGCTGCCTCAGCGGCAAGGATGTCTCCCATGCGGCGATGCTCAACTCCTGCCACGACAGCTTGGCGCAGATGAACCACTTGACGGGGGGCGTGGAGCACGCGGGATTCACTGTGGATTCGCTGATGAATGTCTACAATCCGAGGATCCATCACAGCGCCTATCCGTATCATCTGAACGATGACAATCTGACGGTGGCCAGCAGTCAGATGCACCATGCCCATCATGCCGCCGCCGCCCACCATGCCCAGCAGCTGCGCCACGTGGCCCACGTCTCGTCGCATCCCCTCACCCCGCACGGCAACGGCAGCGGCGTCCAATCCTCGGGCGCCTCACCCACCACGATCTCAACGCCACATGGACCCGCCCATGGGGGCTGGTATACCCCAGAGACGCCGCCATCGGAGCCCATTGCCAATGGACCCGGTGGTCAGAGTGGAACTCCAACTCATCCCAGCAACAACAGCAACAACAACAACAACACCGCATGCACAACAACAACAATAATAATAACAACAATAACAACAATAATAATAATAATAACAACAATAATAATGCCATCTCCGCCTCGATTCTGACCAGCAGTCCCAGCTCGGCGCTGGGCTTCCGCGACATGATCTTCGAGCAGAATCAATCCTGCCAACTGGACAGTGGGAGTCCGACGGGCAGCATCCAATCGGCCAGTCCCCCGGCCTCTGCCAGCGTCGCGGCTGCGTCGGCGGCAGCGGCGGCGGCCGTGATCAATAGTCATCATCATCATCATCATCATGTATCGCATCTCAGCGGGAATCTGGGCAATCTTGGCCAGCTGAGCAATCTCAGCCATTATCGGCCGCATGTGGGCCATTATCAGGAGTATGGCATCAAGTATGGCGTCTAAATGGGCGGCGCACACGTGGGCGTGGCAGCTGTGCTCTCTTGTATATTCGTGTAAATATATTTTCAAGCATGACTCACAGCACCCGAAAGTATCTCAATGTCAACGAATTTCGAATTTCGAATATCGAATTTATCTTTAAATTGTTTAATTTCTTGTTTTTGCCTTCTTTAAAACTAAAAACCACAAAAAATAATGGCGTATTTAGTTGTTAATTTTATACATCTAATAGCATTAAAAAATAGAAATATATATATGTATGTATAACTACAATTAACACCTTATTATTAATAATTGTTATCACTTTAGGACGTAGTTATGTCTGGTATGCAATTTGTGATGAGTTTTCATTTTCCCGTGGCGACTTTTCAACAGAAACTAAACAAATGGAAATTAAAAACAAAAGAAAACATATTTAACATTATGTATTTACCATAGTGAATCGCTTAGTAATATTATAATTAACTAGCCTAGCCTACGTAAGCAATAATAAATTATAAATACTTATAATAATATTATTATCAAATTAGCGTACAATACAAAACACAAAATACAAATACAACTATGAGCAAAAAACTGTATTAAAAGAATATGTTAAAATATCAAAAAAAAAAAAAAAAAAAAAAACCATTACTGAGAGTTTTATTTGGTTTCTACTGCAGAATTAAAGTTGCGCTTCCACTTGGCATTACTGAAAAACAGACGTTCAGATGAAATCGATATCG
The DNA here is from genome assembly GCA_037043435.1 of Drosophila suboccidentalis. Taxonomy (NCBI): domain Eukaryota; kingdom Metazoa; phylum Arthropoda; class Insecta; order Diptera; family Drosophilidae; genus Drosophila; species Drosophila suboccidentalis. The sequence goes on along the minus strand of JBAMBK010002196.1, from coordinate 3,677 downwards.
TACGCAAATTCCGCTGATAAATAATATCAAATGACGATCAATTGAGGGGGAGGAGTGAAGTCAAATGAAGCTCTTTATGTTCTGAATGAATGACTCAGGACTACAGAAATACGACAATGGAAATATCAACTGCACATTTAAAGTGCACTTTCGTCATATTTCACGTGTTTTCCTATTGCGCCGACAGCTTCTTACCGCTTAATTGTGGTCGAAAGTCCGGTACGCATTGAATTTGTCCCCCTGTTGCCGTCAATATGACAAAGTTTTCAATTTTAATCAGCCTAATTTTCGAAATGATCTACAGGTTTCTAAATATAGATAATATATACTGTAAGAAAAGTTGGAAGATTCATACAATTACAATTTTAAACTATTCAATTCAAGTTTCTAACTACTTGAGTTGTAAGCCATCTGTGAAACGTTTTGAAATATTTATGTAATGTATTTAAATTTTGAAAATGTCACGATTTTATGTACTTTTATGAAGTCAGACTTACAATTAGACAGCTTAAAGATTGACCATAGACAATTGAAGTCCTACAATATAACATTTACTTTAGGTCCCTTTAAATACAAACAAAATTTCTTTGCAGATCAAATCATATTTAATTTAAATTTAGTTTTTGGAATAACTAACATTGTGTCACAATGCTGTCACAAATATTCTATACAAATTTGAAGTCAGTTTTATTTTAAAATTCACAACATTAAGCCGAAATTAGTAAAATATTCTTAAGTACTTATTATTTATATTTAAAAAGGCAAACTAAATTATTTGTTAGCTTTTCAAAATAGTTCTTACTGAGTTCGAAAAGAATCTACTTTTAACTTAAAAAAAAAGGTAAGAAATATTTGGTAAATGCTTTTTGACAGTAATACGAGCACTTAGCTTTCACTTGGTTATTTGCAACGCCCAACAATAAGAAGTAAATTATAAACCTTTAGTTAAAATAACTGGCAAATATTCGCATTACTGTCACTGGACATGGATGCCTCTAATTGGCAAACAATTGCAGGTAATTGGTAGAAAGTAAAACACAAATGCGTAACGTTAATGATGGGTGCAAAATAAAAAAATGGAAGGCGAGGGCAGCTTATTATTTATTAGCCCAACGATCCAGTTACCCAACTCGATTGATCGATCGATTGATCGAACATATCTATGAGTACTCGTATCTATGGATCGATGCGATCGATTGCTCGACTCTGGCTGCTGTTGATGTTGATGATGATGATGTTGTTGAGCAAATTGTGAAGATTGTTGTCATGGTCTGCGACTCCATTGTTCAGTTGTCATGTTCGCTCCATTGTCACTTGAGATTGAGATACCCGATTGGCGCCACAGCGGCATTGAGATCGAGTTGGACAGACAGACGGACAGACGGACAGACGATCATTGATATTGATGTAGGCTAAACTATGCTCAGGTGTCGCTTCAGCTACAACTACAGCCACAGATTCAGCTTCAGTCTCAGTCTCAGCTTCAGTCTCAGCTTCAGCTCAAGCACGAGCTTGGCTAAGGGCCTTTGGGCCATTGGGCCTTTGTCTTCAATGGCGTACAAGTCTTGAGCCGATACCTTTCTGGGTGGGCATGGGCTCTCAAGTGCCTATGAAAAGTGTGCCAAAGCCAGACGAGGTTGTTTCTTAGGCCTGAAAGTGAACATAATGCAAACTACACAGTTAAAAGTAGTGAAGTAGTCGCTGAACACTCTATCTTACTCAAACTTTATTACTTATATATCTTCCTCTAGATAGTAGTAATTTATTTTAACCTGAAATTATTATAGTCCTCTTATTACCCATCGTTTTCGGTGTTTCTTAAACCAAACAACCAGTGGCTTCAAATATGAAAATGTTTGTTGAATACTTTACTTTATTATACGTTTTCTTTAATTCAATTAAATTAAAATTAAATAAGTTTAAAAAAATATAGTTTAAACAGCCGATATTTGTCTTACTAAAAATATGTTCGAATAAAGGAATTTCTTGCATTTTAGAAAAACTTAAATTTTAATGTTGTTAATAGCAATTTTCATCAAAATGTGTAAAGATCCTGTCAATATAATTTATAACTTTTTTTTAATACCATTCTTATAAAAATCAATATATTCTATTTGTTCTAACGATGCAATACAATTTATGTTATTTAAGTCGCCAAGTTGATTGAATATATAATTAATGAATTTACTTTATTAGACATTTCTTAGCTATTTGTGTAGCTAAACGACAGAGTTCGAGTAGAAAAGTAGGCAAGTGGTTGTTGATCTCTTTCTATCTCTCTCTCTCTGTGTCTGTCTTTATGACTCTCCTGATGATTTTGGCTATGCAAATTCAGCAAATTTAAAATAAGTTTTTTTTCCCTGCTGCTGCTTCGATTGCTGCGTTGACAAAGCTGCGTCGGGCTTGAGTTCCATTTGGTGTCAAAAGCAACAAAATTAAATGCGAAATCAATGGGAAACTGTATTTTGTACATGGCCTGAGAGCAGCCGTCGCGTCGTTTCAATGCAGATTTCGCGGGTGGTCCAAAAAGCGGAGGACAAGAAAAACAAATGACGCTGACGACAGCAGCGAAATGCGGCGCTGCACTATGGTAAAAAAGTCCGATATTTTGGCATTAACTCAAATTTTCTGTTGTTCAGTTTCTTAAAAATTTTTGTAGTTCCTAAATCGAAAAACTCCAAAGCAAACAAAAATAATTTTTTTAGATTTTTCGGGACTACCATTAATATTTTATGGGCGCTCAAAGTCAGCTTATTGAGCGATGCCATGTGAACTGAAAAAGAGCGGGAAAACAAATTGCAACTTTCGGATCGAATTGTGTGTGTTATGTAAGCATTACAAAAAATTATAAATATGAACAAAGTTCATAAAGGTATTTAAAAAACGCTAGTAGCAAAGATTTTTAACTTTGCCTGTTTGCTGATTAGACTTAAATATAATGTGCAATTTAGTTTGTTTCTAAATTTGACCATGTTCTCACCTCGCTCTCTATCTAAGTCTGAGAAAAATCCGATTTTTCAGCCAAAATTCACTACCTACAACATGCGATTTTTCACGAAAAGGAACAAAATCGAACAAAACGGATTATTCAGCTTTACTCTAGTACATCACAAAACGGTACGAGAGTTTTGAGTAAACGTTATTAACTTAACCATATAGACTCAGATGCGAATAATCCGTTTTGTTCGATTTTGTTCCTAATCGTGAAAAATCGCATGTTGTAGGCGTGAACTTTGGCTGAACAATCGGATTTGTCTCAGATTTAGATAGAGAGCGAGGTGAGAACATGGTCACATTTGAAAACAAACTACATTTTAGACCATATGCAAGTCTAATCAGCAACCAGGCAAAGTACTAAAAATCTTTGCTACTAGCGTTTTTTAAATACCTTTATGAACTTTGTTCATATTTATAATTTTTTGTAATGCTTACATAACACACACAATTCGATCCGAAAGTTGCAATTTGTTTTCCCGCTCTTTTTCAGTTCACATGGCATCGCTCAATAAGCTGACTTTGAGCGCCCATAAAACATTAATGGTAGTCCCGAAAAATCTAAAAAAATTATTTTTGTTTGCTTTGGAGTTTTTCGATTTAGGAACTACAAAAATTTTTAAGAAACTGAACAACAGAAAATTTGAGTTAATGCCAAAATATCGGACTTTTTTACCATAGTG